>JAAGAY010142143.1:0-20196 GCA_011801015.1 Ardeotis arabs
TGTCCTATCACAACAGGCCCTGCTGAACAGCCTCTCCCCATCTTTCTTGTAGGCCCCCTTGAGGTACTGGAAGACCGCTGTCAGGTCTCCCCGGAGCCTCCTCTTCTCCAGGCTGAACAGCCCCAACTCTCTCAGCCTTTCTTCATAGGAGAGGTGCTCCAGCCCTCTTATCATCTTTGTGGCCCTCCTCTGGACCTTCTCCAACTGGTCCATGTCCTTCTTATGTTGGGGGCTCCAGTTCTTCACCTTCCTGTAGTTTGAATCAACTTTTTCGTATCTTAAAATGTAGATCCTCCTTTTCTACTAGTTACAAATTCATCGAAGTGATACAGGCCTGAAAAAAACCTGGACTTATAAACTGGTGTACACTGAAAGGAAGGAAAAACACATTGTTTAATCTTCAAAAGAACAGCTGTTGTGGGGCTGTGGTCTTAAGGAGGGAGAAAGGTACTGTGATACAGCACAGCTGAAACTTTAAAGAGGTTGTTTACAAATGTTTTTCAGTTACATGAACCGTTAATAAGTTAAATGGTTACCGCTCTGATCTACCCTCCACAGGGTTTGCGTTTGTTACCAGATAGAGGGGTCAGGAAGTGGACCCATGACTGCCCTTGCTGCTGAAATGCTAGTTTTCTCCTTGGCTCTCTCCAAGACAAAGCTTGTCTATAGGGATCCAAAGCTAAGCAATGTGGATACAAATCAGTTGATGCCACTTTGCTTAGAATCATCCCTTGCTTTTTTACTATATATCACTGTAGGTAGTCAGTATATCCTCACATGCATGAAATGCCCCTTCTTACAAATCTGATGATACTGGAGGCTCTTCCAGATGAGAACTTGTGGGACTTGCTTCCCCAGCACTAATGGCTTATATATGGACAGACCAGTAGAAATTAGTAAATGGAGGACTCCACTGGGGAGCATGGACATACCTAAGCTGTCGTCTTCAAATGGTAAAGTGTCAGGTGCATGTAGCGAGGGCAAATATTCAGTCACCCACCCTCTTCCGTGTTGCGTGTTTGAGGCGTGAGATCAAATGAGTGTGCAAATACATGTAATATTGTATGGGCCCATTCCCTGTATCATCTCTTTAAGATGTTACACCCCTGTTACACGCAAAATGGCAGCTGTATCTTTTAAAAGTAGACTCCTATAAACGTGGTGCATCTGAAGACAGGAGCATGTATGTTGTATGTATCTGTACACTATAATCTTGGTTTATTCCTTTGTAGTAGTGCATACATGTTTGATCAAAAATGATTGTAAATAGTTTGGAAACATTTTGTATTTAATAAGTCTCTCCGTAACTTTCCAGTACATAATAGCACTGACTAAGATTTGGAGTAATTTCAGCTGTTTTCAGAATTTTGCCACCACTAGAATAGACCAATCTCACATTTTTTTTTTCCCTGTGCAGACTTTTCTCTTAACTATCTGAACAGTTATTATAGCAGCCTGAATTCTTAACTTACCCTCTTACTTTTCCTTTCCAGTAAGCTCTATTCAGAGATAACTAGAATAAGAATAGCACTTATAATTCAGTCTCTTTTAGAAGACCATTTCATTAATTTCTTTTTATTTCTCTCTACTCATGTCATTTGTGCACTCTACTATTTTGCACTCTACTCTTGTTTACTTTATTCCTCCTCTGAAGTATTACTCTGCAGGCTTTGGAGATTTCTTGTATCTCCTGTCTGATGCAAGGCCATTTAGTATGCATTCCCCTTCCTTGTTCTTGGTTGTTTTTTTTTTTTTAATCTTGCTTTTTTAATACATATAAGCCACTTATCTGAAAAGTTTGAATATATTTTGTCTGAACATAATACGTGCTCTGTTATATCTTCCTTATACTCTGAAGAAAAAATGAAAAGAAATAATCTAGTTAAAAAAAGGAAAGAATGAAAAACAGTCTGTCTCTATGTATAGCAGAAACAGCATGTTTAAAACAGTCTGAAAAAAGTAAAATTGCAATTATGATATTTTAACCTGAAACTCTTAAATTTTGTTGGAATCAAAGTGAGAAGGCCTATTACTAAGGCATTTAAACTTCTGCAGTTGTTACTGTTTTATTTTACAGACTTTGTAGAAATGGTACAGAAATTATTAGCATTTACACATATCCCAGATTATTCTTTGCTAGCAATGAATCTAAATTACAGCTTAGTTCCAGTTTAGGTAAAATTTGGTAGGAGAGATAGAAGAGGAACCAGCTGGAGGAACCACCTCTCATACAAATGCTTTAACAAATCCACATTAGCTGTATTAAATCAAGTATAAATTTGAACTCTTGCTCCTTTTCCACATTAGCATTGATTTAAATGCCTTTTGCTGCAATTTTCTTCTTGGAATGTTTCCCTGGTTTCAGCAGGGATGGAGTTAATTTTCCTTGTAGTAGCCAGTGTGTTTGGATTTCAGATGTGAAGAAGGTTGATAAACACACTGATGATATGAGTTGTTGCTAATGAGACCAAAGACACTGTCTGGCTTTCCAGGTCTCATGTGCAGGAAGCTGGGAGGGGTATAGCCAGAATAATTGACCCAGACTGGACAAAGAGAGTATTCCGTGCCATAAACATCATGCTCAGTATATAAGTGGGGGTTGCCTGGGGGCTGGGAGGGCATCCCTTGCTCTCTCCCTTTCACTCCTTTGCTTGCTGCTCAGTTTCATTTCCATGATTGCTGCTCGGTACAGGCTGTATGGATCATTGGGACATCGAGTGGTGAGAAATCAGGCATTGTTCATTTAGTATATTTTATTATCCTTATCTTCTGTTATTATGAAGCTCAACATGATCTAGTAATGTGTGCTTGCAGCCCAGAAAGCCAACTGCATCCTGGGCTGCATCAAAAGAAACATGGCCAGCAGGTGCAGGGAGGTGATTCTCGCCCTCTACTCCGCTCTCATGAGACCACATCTGAAGTATTGTATCCAGCTCTGGAGCCCCTAACGTAAGAAGGACATGGACCTGTCAGAGAGGGTCCAGAGGAGGGCCACAAAGATGATCAGAGGGCTGGAGCACCTCTCCTATGAGGACAGGCTGAGAGAGTTGGGGCTGTTCAGCCTGGAGAAGAGAAGGCTCTGGGGAGACCTGACAGCAGCCCTGCAATATCTAAAGGGTGTCTACAGGAAAGATGGGGAAAAACTCTTCACTAGGGCCTGTTGCAAGAGGACAAAGGGTAATGGTTTTAAAATACAGGGAGGTAGATTCAGATTAGATATTAGGAAAAAATTTTTTACGCTGAGGGTGGTAGAACAGTGGAACAGGTTGCCCAGAGAGGTGGTTGATGCCCCATCCCTGGAAACAGTCAAGGCCAGGTTGGATGGGGCTCTGAGCAACCTGATCTGGTTGGAGATGTCCCTGCTCCTTGCAGGGGGCTTGGACTACATGACCTTTAAAGTCTCTTCCAATCTGTCGTAGTTCAGCCCCGATCGGGACCAGACTATGCAGTCTCTCTCTCACTCCCCCCACCTCTGAGAGGAGATAATAGAAGACAAACGGCTCGAGGTTTGAGATAAGGACAGGGAGAAATCCTTAAAGTTACCATCATGGGCAAAACCAGACTCGACTTGGGGAAAACTATTCATTTATTACTAAAACTAGCAGGATAATGAGACAGAGAACAAGATAAACCTCCTCTTCCCGAGCTTAACATTATCTCTACTACCTTCCCCCCTACCCCGAGCCGCACAGGGGGGAAAGAGGGAATGGGGGTTGCAGTCAGTTCATCACGTGTTATTTTACGCCACTGCTTCATAGCTGGGGGAAGAACTCCTCACATTCCTCCCCTGCTCCAGTGTGGGGTCCCACCCATATGCCACAGTCCTTCATGAAACTGCTCTGGCGTGGGTCATCTCTTCCACTGGGTGCAGTCTCTCCAGAACGGCTGACCCAGCGTGCCCTCCACGGGCCACAGCCGCCTTCAGGCATCCACCTCCCCTGGTGTGGGGTCCTTCACAGGGCTCCAGGTGGATCTCTGCTCCTCCCTGGACCTCCATGGGCTGCAGGGGGACAACCTGCTCCACCATGGTCCTCACCACAGGCTGCAGGGGAATCTTGGCCAGGAGCCACATTACTGCTCCCCCTCCTTCTTCACTGACCTTGGCATCTGCAGCCGTTCCTCACAACAGGCTGGCAGATGCCTCTCAGGATCTTTTTACATCTTATTCACTTCTCATCTCCTCTCCACTTCTTGCAGCCAGGCCAGGCCGAGTTGGGCCCAGTCGGCTGCCTGACGGGAGGCCAGAGGGTGAGGCCTGCAAGGCCGACAAGGCTCGCGCCTCCCCCTCTCTGCCCCCACTCAGCTGCTTCACATCTTCTCTTCCCTTTTTTTTTTCTGTTTTCCCCTTCTTAAATATGTTATCACAGAGGCATTATCACAGGACATTCTGCTACCAATTGGCTCAGCCTTGGCCAGCAGCGGGTCCACCCTAGGCCCGACCGAGTCCACCAAACAAAGGGGAGTGACTTCTAGCAGTTTCCTACAGAAGCTGCCACCTCAAACATCTCACTAAACAAAACCAGAACACAGGCACTGCCGGACATCGATTTGGTCCTATCAGTGCCCCATGTCTAAATTGCATGAGATGGAGGGTGAGGTGCTTTGAGTCACCTGCAACGGGGCTCCCAGCACAGCCTCTTCTGGCTTCACTCAGCAGGCAGGTTTCTGAGCTGCCAAACACCCTGACCTCACTGGCACCTCCAAGGACACTGATGCCTTTGGAAAGTCGAGTCCTCAAGGCAACAAATCAAGCCATGAGGGCCATCAAGCCATGAGGGCAATGCCTAGAGACTGACCAAGACGCAACCAATATTGCACTGGGCCTTGCACGGATGTGGAGCTGTAGATAGGCCCTTGCCAGGCTGAATTAACAATCCAGAAGGTTTTACACAGGGCCCAGAGGCTGTGCACTGGAAAGGGAGTGTGGGTGGGAGGGGAGGAGATGAAGAACCAACCCATGCCTGTTGTTTGGGTGCCTAAATCTTGCAAACCCCTCACGGACTAGTGCTTGCTTTACAGAACGTGCTGGGAACAGTGCTCATTACTTATGCAAAGCTGCATGGTTATGAAAATAAAGTCTCAGATAAGCCAAACTAGCCTGTCATGAGGTCCACAAAAACAAGAAAATGTTTAGAGAGATGCAAAAACCGCCCTCTGCTTGGAGCACTGAGGCTGGGAGAAATGGCATCGTTGCTAGTCTGCGACTGTGCATCAAGCCCTATCTGATCTGCCAGACAATGCACCGGCTCCTTGTCTCCTCCTTCTCTTGCCCAAGGGATGTTTTGACTCCGGCACTGAGCAAAGAGAAAGGCATATGTGACCTAAATCAGGTTTTACTTCTGCTCACATCCCTCCAGCTTGAGTAAACAGCAGAGGATGTGACTGAGCCCACATAGGGTGCTTCGTCAACGCCTCTTCTCTGCTCCAGGTTTTCTTCTCCCTTCCCCAGAGGTGAGTTTGAGTCATTCGGTATTTAGAGAGATGCTTCTCCTTTCCCCACACTGCTCATTAAACCTCCCAGATCAGCCGGTCCCCAGCCCACCTCTGCAGCTTTTGCTGTTGCATGGAGTAGCTTTGTCCAAGCCAAACCCCACCGGAGAGCTGGGAAAAGACGGGGAAAAACCTGGTAGATTGGCAAAACAAAACACAAAAAAAAGGCACACTTGATCGGTTTGTGTGCCAGCCCCACCCTGGGGTGTGGAATAAACACTGCCAGGTATTTATTCATCGCCACTCAGCATCCAAATATTTGTTTCTCTTTGTCACACGGGCACATGCTCATATTCACGCTGCCCGCCAGATGCTTTCTTCTGCAGCCAATGTGGGCACGCTTCCGTCTGCTGAGGCAGGGGAGGAAAGGGATCCTGCCTGCAAGATTCGTTACAAATATGCTAGGATTTCTAGCAATCCGATGTCTAGATGCGCAAGGATATTTATCTCTGGATATCTGGACTTCCATCTAAGCACTCTTCCACACCACACATTTATATTCACGCACTCACAAATTTTTACGTGTGCATATGGATTTATGCGTAGATGTGCATCTCTCCACCCACATTCACCCACGTGTGAATACACAGTGCTGGAAAGGATAATCCGGACGCCTTGGCATGAATAATGCATAAATCTGATGTTTGCAGGAGTGAGTACGTGGCACACGATGCCATTTTAATCTTTGCATGCACACATAGACATCTTTTCTCCATCTGTCTAGTTACGAACATGCCGATATATAAGTGTGCTCAATACCACTATGTTCTTATACGGTAACGTGGATGAATTAAGTTAGCACACAGCACTGGTTATCTCTGCTGGAGTAAACGTCAGCAGAACCATTTAATTAAAAATCATATGACTCTTGCATTTGGCTGAATCAATATTAATCCTGTGTGTGCATCAATGTCCTGATCATCTTGATGTAATGACCGGGAAACGGATGAAATGTCCTTATATGACCAAAGAGGAGAAGTTCCTGGCTGACGCCGTGACTGCTAAAGGTCACTCCATCCACTGACAGACTGAATTGGGTAAAATGTGGAGGTGTGGCACCTGGTAATGGTGAGCACACACCATGTGTGATAGCTACCCTTTGATCTCTCCCAGCCTTATGGATGTTCGGGGGAAATGTCTTTAGGGCAAGTGAGTTCGAAATGTTGACCATGGCGATTAGATAAGGGTGTTTAGTGAGAAGCTTAATTTCCTGCCTAAATCGGTCATCATGACCTGAGATGGGATGAATAAGGATGGGCTGCCAGAGGTCAGGGAAGGGGCCCCAGGGGAAGGTTTTTTTCAATGTCTGCAAGGATGTAAATGGGAGGGAATTCCTTGGCTAATTTGAGTACTTTGTGGAGCTGGGATTTTATCCAGAAGCAATCCTTGGGGCAATTCTCCACTGCCCAGTGAGACTCCGTGAATTTGGACTGGTAACTCAGAAAAGTGTTGAAGGCAACATGGAGATTCTTTTTTGGCCCAAGTCTGGCTGCCTCTATACCCACAGGTAACAAAGGACATGTTTTAACCTTATCAGCGACAACCTGACAATATGACAGCAATTTGCTAAGAAGACACAAGACTTTACTGAGATGTCCCATTGCAGCTTCTGCAACATGCTTCAGTGCCCACATTGCAGTTTAACTTCAAGAGAAAGGTGGGTGATGCCTGGCTCCCAGTGAAAGCAGTGGGTGTGATGCCCAGTTTAGACATAGGTGACATAAATGTCCATGTGCTATTGACTCCATTGACTGGATATGGAGCTGGGGTCAGGCAGCTCCGGATATCTGCTCTGCTCTCTGTGTTTTTAAGGTGAACAGAAGGCACAACCCAGTCAGACCAGAAAGTGGTTCAATATGACACCTGAAGTCATTCTTTCACTGCTTATTGCTGTGGATGCCTTTAAATGTGGCTTTCTTCCACAGGCATACCTTCCCACTAGTGGAAGAGACACAAATTTGCATTTTTCCACCTAAGAAACCTGTGTGGTCTCAAAGCCAAGCCACCATAGGGTAAGGTGGTCCTCCAACCGTACCGTGTTTACATCACCTGTTATATAACTGGCCAAGGGAGTACCTTCCTCTACTTTTTTCCTGAAACTATCAGAAGAACAGACAGGGAAGCTTAGGAGGTGGAGGTAGATTTTTCAGTCAGATATGTTAAGTTCCTCGTAATGTATGACATGTTCTATCAGATAAGAGGAAGTATGACGACTCCTGACCTGAAATCCCATGGCACAGGCTGTCACAAGTTCCCAGCGGTCTCTTGGTAACAGTGGCAGACAGTGGCTTGGAGCTGACTTGCAGCACTTCTCTAATTGGAGACACACCTCTGAAGCTATAAATGTAATTGCACCTCGAGAGATTACGGAGATTAGAGAAAGAAGACCGTCAGCTGCTTTGTGACCATAATGAACCCTCCAAATTTACACCCTCCAATAGCCAAGTCTGTTGAGAAGGCTGCTGTCCAGAAACAGGGCTCTTCTGAGGTCCATGGCTTGCTGCCATTGTCATACTCCCAGTTAGACCCTCTAACCATCATCCACAATGTGTGATCCCACTTCTGGTAAGAGTTTTTCCAAACTTAGCCTAAGTCAACTCCTGCTCTGCACTGAACCAAAAATGGCCAAGATTTCAGTGACAAGGTCTCCCTGTGTCCCTCTGTGGTGGTTTCACTGCAGAAGAGGAACAGAGTGGGAGAAGGGTTTTTTTTTGGGAAGCCCTACAAGGTGGGTATGGGTTGACCAAGGCTTCTTAGTAGGCTCCAAGGTCTTCAGCGCCATCTACTGCCACATTAAGTCTTGACTCCCTTGTAATCCCTCCAGGAATGGGTTTAGAGGATACTTTCAGGCTCATAGGATGGGGATAATTAGTAGCTACATCTATTGCCCTGCTATTCCTATGGACTGAGTACAAATTAAAAAAACACACTAGTGTCTGGAGACAAGAAGCTGGTGCTATTTCCCTTACAAATTCATACAAAGAGCAAGAAAAGGCAAATATGTGAGGACCGTTATCTGGCAACAAGCAAAAGCCAGGCGAAAGATAATAACTGGGATCTACAGTGCTGTTCCTTCTGATCTGCTTCTGGCTATAGGATGTTCTCCACTGTCAGTATAAAATTACAAAGTGAAGGTTGAGTAGACCATTTAGTGAAGGTCAGAGGGAAACAGAGATAGAGTGCTTATCACTTTGAAGTCACTGACTCGTCTGCAATCAGATACAAAACATCCCTCACATTAAGCAGCAAAGAAATGTCAGACGAACATGTGATAGGATAGGTGTGGTTGAAGCAATTTATCTGTCTCTATGCTGTATTCTAATCTCAATCAACTTGAAGCAAATCATAAGAAAGCAGTGAAGTTACATTGAATTTACAGCCCCTGTATTAAGCTCAGAACTTGGTTCTCTATGCTGTTCCCAGGTAGAAGAACAGTGAGGTTCAACAGCTCCGCCAGGCCTACGAAAGATCCAATTTATGGAGCAAGAGTGCAAGTCATCGTCCGTGTAAGAAAAGCCTTGACAACCACCTGCAAACCCCATCTCTTCAGCCATTTGGGAGCTGGTGTCATTCTAAGGCATTTTGTGGGGTATATTCCTCCCCTGCACTCTCAGGTGGTAGCAGTGGTTCAAAATATACATGCTCCTCTCTACCTGCCCAAGATTATGGTTACTAATTTTTTAAAGTGAAGACCCAAAATCGAGTCAGTTCAGCTTGGCTTCTTCTGTAGACGAAGCCAAATGCCATGCAGAAGCTTCAACATCTTCCCGTCCTCAGCAGTCCACATGCTAGGCAAGTGGGAAGATGAACCACAACGTGTAGTGTTTCACATCATCTGTAAAGCTATCATAGAGCATTATAAGGGTTTCAACATAATAGAAATGAGCAGGACTTGGGCATATTCTGTATGGCCTCTGGTGTGAGGGAAGGTGTCTGGGGCTCCAGAAAACCCGTCAATCGTATTTTAGAAGAACTTGCCCTTACTTAGCGAGCACAAAGCCTACCAGCCGCATAAATGACTGATCCCAGCTCAGCAACGTTATTTGCTCCTGTATTTGCCAATGGCCAAGAAGCTAATGTACATTTGTTTGCATTTAATTCTTCCATTATTAGGAACTGAGAACAGCGTGAGCTGATAAGAAGGGCTGTGAGGTTGCTCCAAGTCACAATTTTGACGAAATGTGCACATTCGACTTTAGATACCTCTCCTGTGATCTTTGAACAGGACAGGAAATGCTACAAGTGGCCTGAACTTCATCCAACACCTTGGTTGAGGCATTTGGGAACTGATCTCAGGATGCTCCCACACCAAACACTTTGCTATCCTCAACATCTGATATGCTGTCAAATTGTCTGGGATCTGGAAAATAGAAGGAAGCAATTTTTGAAGAACTTGTAACTCAAAAGCAGGGGAGATTTCGGAAAAGAAACTGGAAATTGGACATTGAGCTAATTAAAAACAGTTTGCTTAGTGCCACGAACAGTCATTTAGGAGCACTTGTGGTCTGGGAGTTAAATACAACCTCAGGACCTCTTGCATGCTCTTCTGGTGAGGATTTCTTCAGCCTAATTCAGCATTGTTGTAAGGAAAGCAGTAGATACTAGAAACAATTGGGAAGTTCCCATTAATGAAGGATCAGAACGTAGCCTGGCATAATTGCAACCTAAATGCTTCTGCTAAGCTCCAGCTGGTGTTGATTCTTCACCAGCCTTCTGCTGCAGATGGTTGGGTAAATTAGGAGTCCTCTGTATAGCAACCTGCAGGCTTTTTCCAAGAAAAAAACAAACAAAAAAACCTCAGTGTGGTTTCTGCAGGAATAAAACTCCAGTTGAAACATTGACTTTGTCTGTCTCCACTGAAGAGCAATCCCATTGACCACTTCTACAAAGGGCGTGAGTAATAAGGATTTCTCTCAACCAGAGATAACTTCCTGAAAAACTATGATTTAAAAAAAATTCTTAGCAGCATGTCTTCTAGCTAATATGCTTGTGTTGCTCCTCCCGGCACACTGAATGGCAGGAAAAGGGTACGTTTGTTCAAACACACCCAAATTCCTAGTGGGCATCGCCCAGGTCTCCAGCTGGGAAATTTGACATGCAAAATGTGACCCTGATCAC
This sequence comes from Ardeotis arabs, assembly GCA_011801015.1. Classification (NCBI taxonomy): domain Eukaryota; kingdom Metazoa; phylum Chordata; class Aves; order Otidiformes; family Otididae; genus Ardeotis; species Ardeotis arabs. The sequence continues at coordinate 10,609 of JAAGAY010142143.1, forward strand.
CTGCCGAATGCTTCAGGGATGACGTGTTGCAATCAGCCTTCCTGGGGCGGCTTGTAGGCATGTGATAAGATTAACACGTGTTCTCACACACCTTTGGTATCCCCGTGTTGCCGAACACTACCTCTCTCCTTGGCAGTCCTGCAGCTTGGCATGCAGAGAGCTGGTTTTCAGGAGTTCACGGTGACCTTACAGTCTCTCTCTAATCCTGGACATACCTATGACTGTAAAGGACAGGCTTGGGGTTGAATGGTTTGACTTTCCAGATGCAAAACGGTGATAAGGAGTTCTTGGAGATCTTTGCAAACTATATCACGTCTTGCTTATGTAGGATTAATTATGCTAATTGTCATACCCTTTTTACTACTGGTGATTTAGCACAAAGGAATCTACCTGAGGTGGTGGGACAAGCAACTTTTTGTAGTGCTTAATCAGTAGAACTTTGAGAGGAGACATCTGAAATCTGTTCTGGAGTCTGTGGCTGTGACTCCTCCAAGGCCTTGTCCAGGACACTCAAACACCTCTGTGGCTGACTTTACCCATATGTAAAATAGAGAATAATACTGAGCACTCTGCAGAAAGGATGAGTTCCTCACTGCCTGTAAGATGACTAGAGAAGCCTTGAGTGACAGGGAATGCAAAAATGCTTATCATTTTCCTCCTTATGGCTTCAGTTTGTGGTCTTAGCATCCATGCTGTGCTCTGGAGGGGCCTATGACAGCGAGTTTGTATTTGGCTTACGACAACCAACATGAACAAAGGGACCCACACCTCTGGTAGAAAATGCTCCAAAATCAGTAGAAAAAAAAAGAAAAAGCTCGGACTACTCTGCCCTGTTCTAAACACACAGTAATGGAGATTTTTAAAACTCTGTATATTAATAGGCTCTAACTTAGTAGACAGCTGACTCTTTCTTCATGAATAGTCATGGCAATCAAGTTCAGCTGATGTGGTCTTCTGGTCTGAGTTAAGAGTGCCTGCCACATTGACTCTACCCATGGGTGGTTTCTAAAGGGAATTTTTCCACTTAGAAATTGCTTCTCGTTTACTCTAACACAGCTTGAGTTAGTCAGACTGCAGCTTCTGACCACCTTCCCAGAGACACGGCTATTTTAAGACTCACGGAGATGCAATGTGTTAAAAACAGCTAAAATTTCCCCTGTGGGAGAAAAGGGACACATTTAATCCATTCTCATCCACCACAGGTTCGTCTCTTACACCTGCCCTTCATCCTTTGCTGTCAGTAGAACTTTAGCAATTTTTTTTTTCTTTGTTGCATTTTCATTTTCTTTTTTTTTTTTCCAGGTTCTTGTCTGTTCTGAGTTGATCTGTGGAAAAACTGTAGAAGTAACAAAAGAGCCTGAAGGACACGACTTTGACTCAGTCAGGGTCTTTCACCCTGGCTTCAATGATGAATCGAGGCAGAATCACCTTCTCAGTCCCACTTAAACATGGACTCTACGAAGACATGGCTGTTTGCGGCTCTGTGAGGAGCTGCATCGAAATCAAGGGGAATAAAGATGAGTCATATGTGTGGTACAGAGTCATCGGACACAGAGAGTTTCCGTTTTTCTCACCGCTCACTGATGTTTAGAGCACGCTAATGTGGTGATGCTTGAAACATCAGTGAATAAAAACAATCCAGGGAGAGGTGTGATGTTTAACTTGGCCAGAGCCTCCCAGGATTTCTAAAGCACGTTAAGATCCTTGGATGAAGGACAGATTGTAAGGGCGAGAATATCATTATTATCAGTTTAAATTCTGCCTTCCAGGCACGTGAAGTAGCAAGATCCCAAGGTCAGGGCAAAAGAGAGCTACACGCCACAGGCAGCAGCGGAATTTGATCCTTGCTGCAGGGTGAGCTGCTAATTGAAGAGGGGACTTTGTACCACCTCTGACAACATTTCCAGTCACAAGTTGCTTACAATAATTTAAAATGGAGTTTTAAAGCAAGCGGATAATCTGTCAGCCTGGGATGAAAAACTTGAGATTTAATTTCATGAAGTTCTCAAAGACACAAGACAGAATAACACCGTTCTTAGCAAATTAATCTCCTGGTGTGGGAGCTGACCTGGACTTAGGCAGCTAGTGTAACACTGGAAATTTTTACTCTCACCTTTCAGGCATTAATAGCAAAATCATAGAATCATAGAATCGTAGAATCGTAGAATGGTTTGGGTTGGAAGGCACCTTCGAAGCTCATCTAGTCCAACCCCCCTGTAAGGAGCAGGGACATCTCCAACCAGATCAGGTTGCTCAGAGCCTCATCCAACCTGGCCTTGAATCTTTCCAGGGATGGGGCATCCACCACCTCAAATAATGAGGTTTCTTTTTTTCCTTGGATTTTTTGTTTGTTTGTTTTTAATTTTTGTTTTACTTTCTTTGCCTTCCACCCTGGAAATGTAAAGAAATAAAACCAGAAGTAAAACTGCATTGGACAAATGAGAAGCTAAACGGACTCAGCCCTGACTCATGATCATGGAGCAAGGGTTCAATCTGGGCTGCATGTGAGAGCTCATTGCTCAGGATTGAGGACTACTGGAGCACTGATGTAGGGATGCCCTCAGCCTTGAAGGGCTTCAGCCCCAAACTGTGGTTTCCTCTGGCTGCAACATTAACTAATAAAAGAGAAAAAACAAACTACCTTATTTTGGCAAGGAGCACCACAGGGTCCTCCCCAGCTGGTGCAGAGGTGTTTCAAAATTCACCGGTGCAGCATTTCCACATGTGTATTCACCTCCTAAGTGAGACGCAGGGCACCCAGGTGCTGGTCACTGCCCCAAAACAGTTTAGCACACTGAGCGCTGTGGAGAGCACTGGGAGGGCTGGTGTTAGTGGTTATTGCAAAATGCTGTGGCTTATGGTAAAATGGTCAGTGTGACATCGCCAAGAGAAACAGAAAGTGAAAGATGAAAGGCAGCCCCTGCTTACAGTAGGTCTTTCTTGAACCCTTGATCACAGGACTGGTCAGACTCATTGATTAGAAATGTCCACTCTTCGGTAGAAATGGTGATATGAAACAGAACAGCCTTTTGCCTCTGGCTCTTCCCCTTGAGCATTGCACAAGACCCCACAGGTAAAAATCAGGTTGTTCGGTCCCAGGCACCTCTGTGGTGAATGCACTGTCAACTTGAGCTGAAAAGTGTCAGGTTGCAAAGCCCAAAGTGCTTTTCTCCTCCACATTGTCCCCCATCCGTGCTCTGGAGTTGGCCCAGCTCCCCATGCTTTGTGAAATCTCCTTGGGCTAAAGTTCAAGCTGGCAGGAAGAGGCAGCTCCTCCTCTGGAGATAACCGATACGTGGAAGGGTGATACCTCTGCCTGGACCTTGTGCACCTTGTGTCTGCTACAAGAAGTCTTCCTTGAACCCCTGAGTGATAAAACCCCAGTGTGACTGTACAGCAACAGCAGGATGCTCCTCCCATGGGCCTTTAGACCATTGTGTCATGTCAATTCTTTTGTGACCATGTTGTCACTAAGCAACTGACATGGTGCGAGATAAATGACAAGATTCGTTTTCTCGTGTATCGGTGTGCTGTTTCCATCCAAAAGGAGAAGAAGAAGATAACATTACCTGCCAGAGTCCCAGCCTTAATGAGGCCTGGCAGGAGGAGTCGATAATTAGGCTCTTGATTCACTTGTTGGGTGTGAGTTTCTGTTCCAATTAGTGCACACTTCCTGATCAATAGCTGAGGTAATTATGAGATTAAGGTTAATGGGTCAGACTCATTGAAGGCTTCCTATTCTACTCTAGTGTCAGATTAGCTGAGTCCTGCTGACATTAGTTTTACCTTTCCAGGTTGCTGGCTGCAAAGGAACAAGGGGCAGAAATGGGTTGTGATTACCTCTGGTTTGCATAGGAAGACTCCTAAACTGAGGTTTTTAGATGTGAGATCGGTGTCTAAGTTCCCATCAGTCAAGATCTAACCAATGGAGCCAATGTTGTCTACAGAGAGATTCATCCTGCCTTGAAGGGGACAGCTGGGGTGGGATTCATTTGCCTAAACACAGCTGCCAAGTGAAAGGGTTGCCCTGGACAACACAGGGTTGTCTGATGCTCCACAGGGAGAACCGTTCCTCCTGGATGGAGGACAGATGAGAGTCCCTGAGACACCTCAGCTGTGGACAACAAGGTGTGGACAACTTTAAGCACCTAGTATGTCCAACCAAGTGAGCCATGAGGGTTTCAAACTAGCTCTTAGCTCAATGCTGTCAGCTCCAAGGAGAGAGGTGGGAGTAAAACTCACACGAGAGTTTGCAACCCTGTCTCCGGGCCACAGAGACCTTGTCACATTCTGGAGCTCTGCTCCTTCCCAAGCCTACAGGTTTTACTCCCAACTAGGAGAAAATCCTCTGTGAAGGCCATCTTCTACTCTAATGATGTTATTCATAGAATCATAGGATGGTTTGGGTTGGAAGGGACCTTTAAAGGTCATGTAGTCCAACCCCCCTGCAAGGAGCAGGGACATCTCCAACCAGATCAGGTTGCTCAGAGCCCCGTCCAACCTGACCTTGAATGTTTCTAGGGATGGGGCATCCACCACCTCTCTGGGCAACCTGTGCCAGTGTCTCACCACCCGCACTGTAAAAAAAAATATTCCATCTATCTAGTCTAAATCTACCTCCTTCTATTTTAAAACCATTACCCCTTGTCCTACCACAACAGGCCCTGCTGAAGAGTTTCTCCCCATCTTTCTTATAAGCCCCCTTCAGGGAACCAAGCAAAGCAAGGTGCTGGGCCTGGAGCTGAGACGTGAATGTTTGCCTTCTTGAGCAGAATAGGAGAAAATAAAAATGTAAGGAATTTTAATTACAGAGAAAAGGTAGGACTCTTATGACCAGCAAGGTCTCTCCCAGCTGTTGGCTGAATAAGACCGTGAAAGAAGACCCCATGTGGGAAAGACAGCACTTGAATGGGTTGAATGGGAACTAAAATCCCTGTGACACTGGTGGTGAGTACCAAACAGAAACACCGTTTCACTGATGATGGCCGATCCCTGATCCCCTGGAGAGAAACACATCCCAACTGTAGGAATAAAATGAGAAGAAGTAAGTTCTTCTTGGTATTTACAGGCCAGTTTTGCTGACTCTGGAAAGAGGGAACCACCCACAAAGACACTGATGAGTCTCCAGGCACCAAGTCATTGCCAAGACAATTTTACTTGCATGACTATGCTTTGGCCCACACTTTTGGCCTGCTAAGATCTTCTGAGTGACACTTTTCTCATGTCCACTGAATCCTTTGCTTCTCTGCTACATGGCAGGCAAAAACGGTTCCTCTGCCAGATTCTGCAAGATTCTGCAACCTGATCTAGTCGAAGATGTCCCTGGTCCTTGCAGGGAGGTTGGACTAAATGACCTCTGAAGGTCCCTTCCAACCCTAACAATTCTATGATTCTATGATTTTTCCAGTGAGCTGGTGTAAGGGGACCTATTTTGCTATGGGAGGCTCTGTTCAGCAGCTTGGCTGAGAACGAAATATTCATTACACATATTTGCAGTGTTTGTATTTCCCTTGCAATGGGACCTGAACCAAACTTTGGCATTGCTGTTCAGACAATGCCCTGACAGTTTCAATCATTTTAAGTAATTTTTCCTGTAGTTTTTAAGGCCTAAAGAAGAGTGATTTGATCATGTCATATTATGCAGGCTCCTCTTTCACACTTCCTCAAGACTTTTTCCACCCTTTAAATTCCTAAATGATGCAGTTGTCTTTAAAGGCTCAGACTTTTTTTTCAAGAGACACAAAGCCACGTTGTAGCTTCTCTTCTGGGATTTTTTTTGCAGCCAAACGCTAAAAGAACCAACACACCTAGCAGCAAAATCTAACATCTGCCCACGAGGACGTGACTACTTTTGGGGAAACAAAGACTTTCTTATCCAGCACATCGAACAGCTGGAGTCACTCTGCACTGCTCACGCTTTAGTGCAGCAGGGCTGGCTTCAATAGAGTTACTTCAGACAGCATGGCTCAGACAAAATCCTGTTTATTTGACAGTAGTGGTCCCATTAGTCACCCCAAAACGACCCAAATCTGGCTAAAGAAAACACATAGTTTTAACATTCAAGGCTTTCTTGTGCCGTGTGCTGCTGTCCTGTTTCCCTGGGACCTTCACCCCTACCCTGGAAGAGTGCTGCTCTCGGGGCTGCAGCGTCTTTAACTTTAAAGCACAGGGGATGAAAAGCAAAGTTGTGCGTATCCGTGGATATTCTCCATTGCCAGGGACATATTTTCCATCACCAAATATGCCACGGACAGAGTCCTGCTGCTTTCAGGGTTTCGAAATTTATTTGGACAAATTCACTGGGAGAGCATTCAGGAAAAAATGTGACCGTATGTTTATCTTGTCATAGTTTCCCTCAGGTCACCGCTGTCAACCGTAATGCTGGGCTAGATGGCCGTAGTGTGGTCATTTTTATGTTGTTTTGTACAAATAAGTATGACACTTGTGTTTAGACTCTCTGGTTCCAGCCCACAGTGCACAAGATGGGCACAAGAGCGGGATGACAGAGGGTCAGTCCATTGCCATCCCTGAGAGGATGGCGATTAGGGGAGACAGATGTGTAAGAACATGATAAGCATGAAAGCAGATGTACAGGATCAGACTGAGGGTTCACCTCGACCATTGCCAGTAATGACTGTCCAGAATACAGAAGTCTTCTTCCAGGACACCCTTCCAATGATCTGGGACTCTGCGCTTGGCAGTTATGGACAAGCATTGCTGATGACATGCACAGCCAGAGCCCATCCTGGGTCCTGGTGTTTGCTAGGTCACGTTGAAGTCTGCTGCAGCATCCTTGTTGCATTGTCGTTCAAACTGATGTATCCAGAGGCTCAGAGACATCAGTCCCTGCTGCAGCCTCCTGCTCTCTTTGCAATGGAGATAAAGGTGGTGAGACCAAGACATGCACACAAAAACCCACGGGAAGGGCTGAGGTTGGTGGGAAAACAGGTTATTTCTGCCCTGTGTCTTTGGCTTGGTCTGAGCTGCTTGGAAAGTGGGGTTGGATGGCTCTGGACATAGCTGTTGGATGTTTTGAATCCTGTTTCTTCTACACTGGGTCCCAGCTGTTCAGTGTAAAGCACTGTACTTAAATATCAGCAAGGAAACCGTGCACAAATTCATGGGGACCAGCGGTACGATGAGTAATGGGTGTCAAGGCGGTTGTATCCACAGTAGGCACTGGAGAATATAAATTGGGAGAGCTGAGAGGGCTCAGGACAGAGGACAGGTTTACCCTTGCATGCATTTTTATTGCCTTCAAGCTCAGGCCCAGAAATGTGGGGAGCACTGGGGAGATGTGCTCCAACCTGCATCCATGAGCAGAACAGCATCGCCTTAGTGGGGACAAAGGGGCCGCGGATGCTGCTGACCCATGGCCAGACCTGGTCAATAAACCTGCCCGGAGCAGCACCAGCCCCAGAGAAAAAGCCAGCAAACTCCCTGCCCTGAAAGTCCCATATCAGCCAAAATCTCCGTTCCAAACACTAAGTGAGATTTCCCCACGTGGGCCTGCCTGCTTTGATCCCTCAACCCCAAATTCCCCTTTCTTTAAAAACAAAATTAAATATTAAAAACATGCCCCTTTGTGCTTCCATAAGAGCATTATTTCTACCTTTTATGAGCAGGGTGGCAGTTTTCACAGAGAAATAGCTCCATACAGAGTTATTAAAAGATTAAAAAACACACTCAAAAAGGAAAAAAAAAAGAAATCCAAGCTGAAAAAACAAATATCCTTACCAGAACTCAGGGGCGTTTCTCATAACATCTTGCTTATGTTATGAAGTCTGATTTCTTTTAACTTTTTTTTTTTGTTAAGGATGAGGTAGACTCAATGACTTTGCCAAAATTCATGACTTGCTGATAAACCAGATTAAAAATCTCCTGTCATAGCATTGTATAGTGCTACAAGAATCTCTCCAGCTCTGTAATCTCCTTGGTTCCTGTACTGATGGGAGAGGCATTGCCTTGCTTGTGTTTTTGGTGAGTTTGTGCCTTATTCTCGTGACAGCTCATAATTCATCCTTGGTTTGGGTGCCAGCACGTGTTACCTGTGGCATGGCAAGTCCCCAGAGCTTGTGACTCCTGGCAGCCCTGCGTCACGGCCCCAGGTAGCACTAGCAATGTGTGAGTGGTCACCTTGTCCTGGGAAGAAAACGTGATGTGGTTACAAGTGGCTCTACTGAAATCTGGCCAAAGAACTGAGATTTCAGGATGGTGAACCCAAAAACAATGGGAAGAAAAAATATATTAAAAAAAATCTTAAAAACTATAGAAAAAAACATGATTTCAAGTAAATCTCGGTGGAAGCTGAGAATCTGTAAAAGGATGAAGGATTTTATATGACCTGTGCTTGGGCTGGTACAAAATTCACTGTGCTGGGACCCCCTGTAAACAGCATTGACACCAACGCGCTGCATCAGTTCTGGCTTCACCTTGCTTCTGTAGGATGAGATAAATGCTTCTTTTTAAAGGAAAAAGAGAATGTACAACATCAGGAAGGGAAAGCATATGTATTTATACAGTTACTAATGTTTGCTTGAGCCGGCAGATGCTAGGCATGTCTCAAATACCTTCACTGTTTGGTTTTTTTTTTTTTTAAGTCGCTGAGTCTCGTGGAGATGAAGTCACTCTCAGAGGTGACTTCAGGACACGCAAATCACCTCGAAACTCTGCTGGACTTTAGCCTTATGTCTATACCAGGTGTTTCACAGCACAGTTTGCTTTATACATACCTCTCGTCTCTTGAGATGCCGGAGATTAAAATAAAGCAGGGTGTTTCACTTTCTCTCCTTCCGTCATTGAAATCGTACAGATTTCTTGTAGCAGGCGTGCTGCAGCTCAGGTCCAAATATGGGTTTAGAGGAAACTCAAAGTCCTCACTCTAAAAAAAGCCAAACAACCCTCCCCGCCTCCCCCATAATTACAGTTTGACATAATGAGTGAGTGGTGTTTATTAATTTCAGCTCTCGGAGCCGGTGTCACCGCAGAGTGAGGGTACGGGAAATCTCTGAGTCACGTAGAGATACAGAGCCAGGAATTTTCAGCGGAAGAAAAAGAAGTAAATATTAAGGTGAAAGACATCGGAAGCTGGTGGCAGCTTTCTGAAGGGAGCTGTGAGGAGCCGATCAGTGCTAAGAGCAAGCCGTGGCCTTGGGTTAAATGCCGATATTCAGCTTGGTTGACAAATTAAGGCAGAACGTCTCCCTGTTGTGATTGCCTAACGATGTAAAGAAGAAGGGAGATGACATGCTCGAATATGACCCATGGTCCTGGAATGTAAACTGTCCTCTTTCTTCACAGTTCCAGCTAATTGGAAAAGCAACCAGTGCCTCAGTGGATGGTGGAGAGTGCGACCCATTTCCATCTCTGCTAATTTTCCTACCAGACCCAACCTTGGGTCCGGGTATGGATTAGGTCTGGGTGATGCTGAGGGCTTTGATCTCCCAGGGACTTCAAAAGCTCAGGACTCGGGCTGAGAGGGTGCTCCTAGTAGGAAGCACAGCTTCGGATCGGCAGAAGCTCCCTGTGGATCCTGCCTGAATTCAGCAAATGATGGCAGATCAAAAAAAAAAAAAAGAAATTGGAAAT
>JAAGAY010142143.1:20216-66069 GCA_011801015.1 Ardeotis arabs
GGGGCTCTGAGCGACCTGATCTAGTGGGGGATGTCCCTGCTCCTTGCAGGGGGGTTGGACTAGATGACCTTTGAAGGTCCCTTCCAACCCTAACCATTCTATGATTCTATGATTCTATGATTAAGTAGAAGAAAGGGGAAAATCTTGGGGGAAGAAGAGAAACCAAGGGCCCACAAGGCCCACATGCTGCACATTGAGTGTAAATTCAAGCTGAGCTGCCTGTGTTCTGGGTGGCTTGGTGGGGTGTCTGAAACCACGTGGGGCTAAGGTAGACCACGACTTCTGAAAAAGTAGAAAAAAAGAAAAAACAAAACCAAACCAACAACAAAACCCCAAGGTTGGTTTTTTTTTTCCCCCCACTTTTCTCCCATTTTAAATTCCAGGTTTTCCTCAGGAGATCATCTTCGTTACAGTGATATAGGGCTTTGTATGGAGAAGCAGAGAAAAAGATCTCTCCTCTCCTGCATCAGTAAAGAGAAAATGTCTATCTGACGACTTCAAGTGAAGCTGACGTGTTTTTGCCCAATCTGCTGAAGACACTCAAGTTTCACTTCACTGTGGGAACTTTGCCTGCGGTCCGAGTTTGCAGTCACTTGCAACATCATGTATTTTTGATGCAAAGCTTTTACTTGCCTATGCTGAAGCACAGCAAAATTTAACCTGATTTTTTGTTCTGCAGCTGCATCCCTGGCTGGGGAAATGGAGGGTGTGAGCACTGGGGGAGTCCAGGACTTTGGTTTTGACACTGGATGTGCCTGGTTGTGGATGCAGAAAGGACACATCCTTGCTTTTCTCTCTCAATTCCTTGTATGCGGCAGCACATTGCAACCTACAGCAAGGAGGAAGTTGCTGGTTTAGGTTTCCTTTCAGGTGCATCTGTTTGCAGCGTGACTCATTTTGTGTTTGTCTTTGTTACATGATTTTTTTTTTAACTCTCTTTGGTCTGAAATAAAAAATTCTTTAGCCTGGGAGAACATTTTTTGCCCCTGAGGGATGCGTGTGTGAAACATAAAGAGAGATGGTGGGGAGGTGTGTGAACAAATTTGAGGAATGTCCGAATGAGATGATCCTGTGCAAGGAATCATGAACCTTTTTTCCAGTTTCCCAAAATCATTGGAGGAAGCTCTTCATAATCTTCAGCCTCTCAGAAATCCCAAACTTAACGCTGTGGTTTGGTTACAATCTTGGCTGCATTTCTTCTAAACCAAACTTTCTGGTGAGTAGAGTACAATTTTATTGAGATGCTCAGTGAGGGCGTCTTTCCTATTGTAATTATTAGTGTTATTTTACAGAGCCCAAAGGCAAGCAGTTACTTCTAAAGACAACAATGGCCTTAAGAGAGATGCGGTGCCCGTGCCAAAGACCCTGAGACACGTCCACAGCAGCATCTAGGCTCTGGTCATGTGGTGGGCACATGATCCTTGCTGCAAGGGGAAGGCCATCAAAGATGTCATGGCGAGGAGAATGGTGCTCCGTCCTCTCTTGCTCTTGGTTTCAGACCAGGTGCCCTGACTTGTTTTAGCAGTGTAGGGCTTGGAGAAATGGGAGATCTTCAGCTTGAGGGCTACAGGCCTACCCCTGCCCTCTCCTCCCCGTTCTCACTGGAGAAAGTACATCCCAGTGGATTTGGTCTGTGGGACCCTCCCTGACCTTTTTAGTGAAGCTGTGGGACCTGATGACAATTGCAAAACCTGCCCAAGAATCTGAGGAAATGCTTGGTTAATGTGTTGCGAGCTCCCAAGAGCCACAGCTATTCTGAGCCAGTGGTGCCTAAGCCAGGTGTTAAATCCTGCCTTAGCACGGTTAGCCTAGGCTGCATGCCACTTAGGCTGAAGGTATGATCAATACTGCAAATGCCTGCCAGAGCCAGAAAAATTGGCAATGGATCACAGGTTTACAGAATGCAGATACTGGGATTTTTGTGCATCCATAGCATGATATCTTCTGTGCCCACTGGTAGTCACAGGACTGGAGGTCTGGTGGCACAGGGACTACTTCACTGGCTGACATCCCACTGAGTAGATTAAGAATAAATCCTCATTCCAGAGCATCTGCAGTCCCAAGGGTAAGGGACAAAGATGTGCCCAAGGATGCAGAGGGACCCGGAAGCCTGGATGTAAATGCGTTTAGGCAGCTGTGAATGGCAGTTGCTGTTGTCAGACCATGCCATCCCCTTTTCTCCTGCTGCCCTTCCTCCTGCCACGTGTGACTCCTGCTCCCATTGACTCCTACAGCTGCACGATGCAGACAACCTACCCTTCCACAAGGTCCAAAGCGAGCGACTACAGCTGCGTCTCATGTGCGCTGTGTCTCACATGCCTTTCTGTTCAGCCTTGTGCATTTGCATTTCTGTACCACAGGTCCTTCTTGCCTTTTGTCCTCGTTTTGCTCTTTTGAACTCTTTGTGACCTCTTCTGAGACTTATCTCTGCCTTATGTCGGCTTCTGATATGCTCTGGGAAGTCTGTTTCTGTAACGTCTGGCTCTGGATACGGCAGTGGAGGTTGGCATAATATCTTGTAAGCACATGTGGAAATAAAAACTTTGAATAAAATAAGGAGAATTCAGGTGTTTGCAATTTCCTTTTTTGGCTAACTCTAAAGAAATCGTTGGCCTATTTTGAAGCACCATGAAAACAAGGGGAAGTGCTGGTTCTCTTCAATTCATCATATTTGATAATATTTGATATCATGAAAGTGATTTTAAAGTCCCAAAGGGCTTTGTCCCCAAAAAGCTGGGATCAAAGCCTTTTGCAGCATAATTCCTTCAAGACTCAGATTAATGCTGTTTACAAGATGGTTCGTGATTAAAGGACAAGTTTAGCACTAAGATCTCTGGTTCATTAATGCCACATGACTTCGGGTTGCACCAATAGCTTGGCCACCCTGCAATCCCAGTCTTATTTTTCATTGCTCTAGCCCAGCTGAAAAAAAAACCCAAAAAAACAAAAAGCCATGGGGGATAGTTAGCAGCATTTCTGGTTGCTCTCTCTAGGAGAGACCCAGAACATGTGGCACACCTTGTATTGCAGCGTGGTGGAAAGGTGAGACCAGCACTTGACTGATCACAGCTGGTCATCTGCCCGTCTAAAAGGATCAGTCACCCATGAGGGGCTTTGCACTGTTTCTATTTACCCCACAGGACATTTGTATTTCTCACCATGTGATTTTTAAAGTAAAACCAGCACCCATAAAACTGTGCTTTGTGCAGAAGTAGAGAAAAAAGTACGGATGGCTGGAGTCTTTGCCAGCACCACCAGGTCTTTAGGCCTTCAAGTGACAGTACATCACACATTGATCTTCTGCACTGATGCAAATTTAAATTCAGTTGAACTTTTCCCCCTTGTTTGTTTCAATTATGAGATGTGTCAGCTGCCACACTGCAATGTCTCTTTTAGGGAGGTGTTTGAGTGAAGACGTGCCATGCAGGGAATAGGGTGTCCTGAGGGAGGAATTAAGATGAGGATGGAGATATGAAATAGCTTTATTCTTGAAGAAAAGGCTGCATGGATGGAAAAGGGTAAGAAATGAGAGCAGATGTGTAATCCTGCTATGACTGGAAGCGAAGGATGAAAAATGTGAACTTGATGCAGAAGGTAAGTGGGAGCCAAAGAGTCAGAAGAAAATGGATCCTATCTGCTGTGGTTTTGGTGGAGAACTATGGGGGAACAGGCAGGAAGAGCGGTGGGAGCTCACATTATTTGTGTTCTGATGGCTAGGACTTATGTGTCTGCTATAGAACTGTTTATAAATTTTAGGGTATGATCCTGAACTTTTATAGATTTTGCTCCAAAGTAGGATGAATTGTGTCCTGAAAGAGCCTATTTTCTCAACTGGTTCCAAAGGGGTGTAGACACCAACTCAGGTATACATGTCTACACTCTATGGTGGGATTCAACTCCAGAGTCAGAGACCTCCCTTTTCATATCTACAGTGTTGGTGTCTTCATGTGAGTCTGATGTCTGAGCTCCTAAATACTCATTGGAGATCTAGGGCAGCTTTCAGCTGCCTAGGTGTAGATGTCTGCTGCCACCTTAGTCACTAGGATATATTCTGTCTGGTCTTCAGTAGCGAGGTGGATGTTGGCCTCTTCTCCCAAGAAACAAGTGATAGGACGAGAGGAAATGACCTCAAGTTGCACCAGGGGAGATTTAGATTGAATATTAGAAAAAATTTATTTACCAAAAGAGTTATCAAGCATTGGAACAGGCTGCCCAGGGAAGTGGTTGAGTGACCAACCCTGAAGGTATTAAAAAGATATGTAGACGAGGTGCTCAGGGACATAGTTTAGTGGTGGACTTGGCAGTGTTGGCTTTAGGGTTGGACTCAGTGATCTTAAAGGTCTTTTCCAATCTAAATGGTTCTATGATCCTGTGATTCTATTATTCTGTGTCCTTCGTGGTCTCGTGTCATGTATCAGTTTTGGGCAAATGTCTTGGATACCCTTAGACATTGCAATTATTCCTAGATCCAAATGTTTAAGTAACTCTGTCCTGCCCTTAGTATATTCAATGGGATCCAGACAGCTAATTCCACTCATAAATATCTAGCGCCACTTGAGCTGTACCCTGAGTGACTTCCCCCTCTTCTTCAGCTGCTCTTGGCTTCCCACAGGTGCTGTGTCACCTCTGCAAGTCATTTGCAGATGTTTCAGGCACCCAAGGGTGTCTCAAATGGCACTAGATGCCACTATGCTATTGAAACAACCAACTGAATTGAGCTCCTGAATTTAGTCCCAGCAAAACCACAAGGCATTGAGGGCCAGAAGTGTGATTTTTGTATCTGCTTGGACAAGCTGTGGGATCTGGATGCGTCAAGGGAGCAAGGGAATGTAACTATTAGTAAGAGAAGAAATGAAGGGCAGGAGGCAAGTGCTTTGGCAGCAAACCGAGGATGTCTCTACACTTGTCCCGTGGTTCCTTCCTCATTTGACTTGTTTCCTGTTTCAAGCACTGGTGCTGGCAGCGCTACGGACCATGCGGAAAACTGGGTGGTTTGGGCATACATTTTGTGTTGCAACTACAACCTTCCTTCCTGCTAGTCTAAGAAAAAGTCAAAGGAGGACACAGTGCAGAAAACACCTTTAATGCATGGACACCTTCCCCTCTTACCAAAGAGTCATCATCGCTGTTTAGTGGTTCTGTAAAACTCTGGAGGGCTGCGCTAAAGCATAAGATATAGACGTGATACTTAGAGACAGGTAGGTTACACAATAGTTGTGGTTTGAAGGCTGTGAAATAGGGCCTGCTGGGGAGAAAAATTGAAATCTCAGGCTTGGAGGACACAGAAAAGTGAAGCAGAGATGAGTCTGGGTAAGTTTATAGCTTGCAACACATCTCGCCCTGGCTAGGAACTGGGCTTTCCCATATAATTTTTTACATATCATTTACCATATCATTAAATGAATATCATACCTCCTTGAGAACATGCAGGTGAAGATGCCAGCACAGCTTGTGGGATTTGCTGCTGGCAAGGCTTTCTGCCTTACTTTTGTACCTACCAATTCCAGGTAAACTACCCAAAGATGTTTAGGATTGGAGGTGGCAACTGTCTCACAGGACCTTGATTCCTGTGCTCAAACTTGCCCCAGGTACAAGACATGCACATGGAGCAGGCAAATATGACCTAGGATCTACAAGACAACAAAGCTGCCTTTGCGATTGGCGGTTGGAAGCCAGACAGGTTGTGTTAATTGACACTGGGTACCCGCTTCTTCAAGGGATTTCCATACCGTAAGGGTGGTAGAATGGAAATCTAAGGACTGGATCCACAGAGATGGTGAGGTGTGGGACCGTTAGAACTTAGCTACCAACAGATCTTTATGGAGGCTTTATCTGACTCACCTTCACCCAAGGAGAAGTGGCTGCTCCAGCTGAAGCTGAGAGACTGTCAGAAAATCTTTGTGAATTTGATCTGAAAGCCCCAGGGATGGCTAGAAGGTTAGAAACGCGGTGTGAAAAGGCAACCTCTGCTCTGAATTGCTGTGCATGGGGCCTGACCACCAGCTTTGAAGAATGAGGATCCTGACCTCTCTCTCAAGCATCCCATGAATTTAAAAAAAAAAAGAAAGCTACAGCTGTAATTTAATAAAATAAAGCTCCGTTTTTTTCCTTTATTTTCCTCCTAGCTAAATTGCTTTCCTTATTCGTCTCAGTATTCTCAGACTTTTCAGTGCAGCAGCCAAGCGTCCTTTTTTCGTATTGACCTGTTTCAACCGACAGTACCTTGCTTCCAGTAAAATCACAGCACATTCTCTTTGTTTTCAGACTCATAGACAATCACATTTATCTGTTCACTGCCCCTCAATAGCAGGCAGCTTCTAATGGATTTCCGTACGAGGACCGTACCCCCTACCTACTAATTGAAATTCAGAGCACAGAGTCACATCAGTGCAGTGTGATGGTGAAGAATATCAATGCACAAAGCCAGGAGGGGGAACGGGCAGAGGAAAGTTTTGAATTTTCAGAGCCTTGCAGAAAATGCCACTGGGAGTTTGTTCTCCATCAAAGCAGTGTCATACAGCCATGTGCTCCAAACCTCCCTCTGAGATATTAATGAGATGGACATCTGCCCTCTAGTAAGTTCAAGAGTGAGTCTGGGCTTAGATAAACTAAGTGTTGGAAACTTCACTACTTTTCAACCTATGGTTACGGGAAAAAGGAGTAACCTTCAGCCAGCAGCTGGTCTCCACTAGCTCCTATGCTGGATCTGAGATTCAGAGGCTGGGATGCACAGTTTCACCTTGTGGTTAGAGGTCTGGATTGATGGTCAAGAGAACTGGGCTTTGTTCCCAGCTATGCCTTCTGGATGACCACAGGCATCTCAGCTCACCTCTCTGTGCCATGCTTTCCTCATCCATGAAATAGCTCGTTTTCCTCTGAAAAGTCATTTGGGATGCTGCTGAAAAACAGTCACAAGAACAGATGAGCTAATTTTATTTTTTTTTAATATCAAGACTCAATGTAAGAAAGAACAAGAAATATTTTTAAGACCCAACAGGGAAGTTTCCACGGAATGGCTGGGATTTAGCTCAGAGGTTAGGGACATGATTCAGTTTCCCAGTAGAGGTGCCCAGTGCCATACGTGAAGCCCTACAGTACCTTCCAGCCTCCAGCTGCCACTCCAGAAGGGAATAAGTTTCCTGAAGGACTTATGTCTTATCTGTTTGTGCTATTTTGATGTTTCAGGTAAGTCAGAGCATCTCAACTCTGAGGCACCTCTGAGTGGGCACTTTCATAGAGCCCTAGGTCTCCATAGGCTGTAACAAGAGGTCAGATGTCCACCTCACAGGGAGACACCTGCATGTAAAGAAGGATCTGTTGCTTAAACAGAGATGTTTGTTGTCACTTGAGATGTTCCCACATAAGGTGGACAGATACAACAGAGGTCTATGAGAGATCCATGCCCTCGGGGACCAGCAGCTGGAGACTTGCTGGGAAAATGTGAGGTGAAAAAAATGACACATGATGCTTATGTTTAGTCAACTGAGTTCTGTCCCTGTGTTATTTTAGGCAATTAGGGTGTCCCACACGCCCTACTGCTCTGGTGCCCTAGAAAACAAGTGTCTATTTTAAAATAATCTCTAAAAGCACAAACTGGTCTGCAGTTTAGGGGCTGTGATTGCCATGGAGTCAAGCCCCTATTCAGCCAATGTGCATCCCTTAGCAGACCAGGCCATCAGATGATCTTATTGGGTCTTGCCTTGAAATCTTAATTTCAAGAGATGGGTTCTCCTGAGTCAGGTAGCCCAGGCAGTGGCTTCTGTAATCAAATCCTCCTGTCACCAAGCTTTAGTTTAGAAGAAACTAGGTTTCCACTCCTCTGAACTAGGAAGGCTGAGCTTAGGGAGATCTTCTTGTAGGTTTTGGGGCAAGTTGCTTCATCTCACTGTGCCTCAGAAGGGGATGGCAATACTTCACTCTTTCCACCTCTTTTCTACTAGGAGGTAAGATTTCTTGATAAGAGGAGCTGTTGATTTGGGCTGCACTTGTCACAGCTGTCTTGCATACCCTGAATTCAAGTCTCCTTGTACACACAGGGCAACCTTGCTGTTGCTAAAAAAGAATATTTTTTAACAGCTTTGTTTATTTTTGTCCTGGGAGAAGGGACTATATCTTGCAATATTTGCAGACTGCCCTTGCTAAAAGGAGATCTGATCTCAGGCACAGTCTCCAACCAGAACTGTAATTCCAGTGGTGATAATAATAATAAACATGGCAATAACCATGCCCAAATATAGCACTTGGCACTGTTTTTCCTGTTCGAATATCAGTTCCTGTGACTGTCATTCGCTGCGTGCTTCCAAATGCTGGCATTTGGAAATGGCAGTTGGTCCCAACAATGCTTTTTGTCCAGAAGAGATTATTTCCAGTAAACTGCACTGCAAACTGCGATGCTGCACTTCATCCCTCCAAGGTAGAGATGGGGACAGTGCGTGATTTGTGCCCCTCGTATGATCCTGAAAAGAGAGTGTATGGTTGGTGCAGGCTTCGGCTGTGCACACTAATTTCATACTTTCTCCTTTTGTACAAAAAGAAATCCACTCTCATGATTTGCTCTTTTGGCTTTAGAAGCTTTCCAAAGACCTTCTTTCCCCCTTTTTCTTGCAGACCTTTCCTCAAACCGCTTCCTTGCTCCATCTTTTGCAACCACCAGGACAGGAGCCAGTGTCCGAAAAGCCTGGGCATGGGGGATGTGCATTTCTGGTGAAAGATGTGGCTTGCTCAGTTCGCAGAAGGTGTGGAGACTTCTGGATGTGGGGCCGTGCTACAGCTAGTTGAAACAAGAACGGGGCCCAGAGGAATGCCATTGTTTTCTTCTCAAATAAGTTAAAACCAGATTGAAATATTAGCATTTTTCCAGCATAGCTATCCCTCCCCTAGAACATGCCTCTGTAAAGACTTCATTTTGTTATTTCTAGTCCAAAGGAAATATTTTCAAATTCCTGAATTTAATAATTTTTCTGGTTTTTGTTTTTAGTGGTTTTTTTTTTTTTTGAGGGAGTGTTGGTGTTTTTCCATAAGAATTAACCTGAATCTTTCTAAGTTGTTCTGGTTTAATTGTATCAGGTTCCTGTCTCTCTGTGGCCAGGCGCTGTACTCACTTCTTTCACCAGATGGACATGGACATGATCGGAATCAAGGTCCAGGGCGTACCATGGAAAATGTTATCCATACTGGGAGATTGCTTCAGAGCTGAAGAAAAAGGTCCAAGATGCTGGAAAGCACTTTTATGAAGTCCCCATGTAATGAAAATAGACAGAGCATGAGGTCAGCGTGACCCAAGCAAAATGCATCCTTTCTTCTTAACAAAACAAAGCAAATGGATTCAAGTGAATGTAGGCAGAAATGAAGTTGTTTGTTTTCATTTTCCCCAAGGGAGAAAAAAGTAAAACGCTGTGTACGTGTGAGCATGCAAATTCATAGGCAAATTGTAGAAACTTTCAGTGGTACAGAAAAGACATTTTCCATGAACCTAATGTACAGGAATGGGTAGACAATCCTCAAGCCGATGGAGTGATAGGATTGCTCAGACTTGCTTGATTTCATGGGCATTCAGGAGAAATAAATGAAAATTACAGAGACATTTCAGGAAAGTCTCTTTATCCAACAAGAAGAGCAGATTCTCAGCTTCACTTACAACCTGGAAGATATAAAATAACAACATCAACAACCTCCTAGATGGACAGGAATGTGAGGGGCTGAGAATAGCAGTGAAGAGGGAGAGGAGGTTCTAAGAGAAGAGAATGAATGAATAAATGGAAGGAGATGAATTCAAAAGCAACACTTCTCTCCCTGAACTGGTTCAGATAAAATTTACTGGAGGGACAGTCAAGGCTAAGGACACTTTCACCTCTTCTTCCCCTCTGTGCTGTGACTGTATTATGCTGACAGCATGGTGTGATCACACAAACCCCGGAGATACACTTGCACAGCCCTCTGACAAATTTGAAAGGCCTTCCTAAAAAGTGCAGAAACAACCCTTTTCAGCCCTCTGGTAATAATTCACCAGCATGAAGTTTCTCACCCATCCAGATGAGCTCAGCTGCTGTTTACTGGGAAGCATCCTGTCGGGATTCAGGCCTGCACATGCTACCGTGAAGGGAAGCCCACATCTCAGGCTAGACCCATGGATTCTGTACCCAAGATGGACCTAAGATGGAAGCTGCCTTGACCAGTCTCAAAGAAATACCCAGAAGAAGTCAAGCCTGGAAAATCCCTCCCGCAGTCTGAAGTCACCTGCTCTGGGCTGGATGAAGGTGACTCATGTTGTCCCAGGAGTCACAGCCATGAATTCCCCTTGGTGTTACGACACTGGACTGCCTTAACCTCACTGCAAGTCCAAAGGAAAGATCAATACTTTATCAGCCACGTCCAATACACTTGTGACTGCCAGGGTTTATAGCTTCCCTTATCTATCTGAGCATTTCCCAGTGCCTAAGAGCAATGGGGAGTTTCTGGGCACAATGCTGCGATGACAATCATCCTGTCTCTCACTTAGCTAAAGGAAAGGCAATGGTTTATTTTTTATTATTATAACCGATATCCTGGATGACAGGTGGAATGGGAGAGGCTTGGACATCTATTTACATGTTGGCACTGAGAGACAGACCAGTCAATTAACAGATAACAGTGGAAGACGTAGGCTCGCTGGTCCCCTTCAGAGTGCTGGTTTTTAAATAATCAGACAGCTTTGCAGGCCAGAGGTGAGCATCATAATAATCTAATCTGGCCTTCACACCTATCAGAAGCCAAGTGATTTGGCTGTATTTTCAGTGTCACAGCAAGGTCTTTGGGTCAGCTCTCCCTGGGGTTGTAGATGAACATATGTCCTAGAAAAGGAAAAGGAAAACTTTTTTTTCCCCAGGCACGGAGGGATCAGGGAAGAGAATTGAAGGCATTCCCTGGCCTCTAACCTGGTATGTTCCACTTCCCAGGAGGTGAGAATGCATTCTGAACTACAAAAACTACTTTGAAAAAGCAAGTAAATGGACAGAGCTTTGCTTTTCCTTCTCTAGCAACCCTGCTGCATCCAAGCAGTTGACGTCCTTACCCAAGACAGGAGATCTCCACTGAAAAGCCAGTACTGACCACACCTGCCCTGTTGGTTGCACTCACATGGGAAGGCTGTTTCCCTACATGCTGTCCTTGGTGAGGGAGGCTGAAGGATGGTGGGGAGATGACTGGAGATAAGGGCAGACTGGACCTGCCTTCCAAAATCCACAGAGCTGTGGGAATCCAACAGGGCAGTACTTAAAACCCAGCTGTCCAGCTCCCAGCCTGTGTTTCCTTCCGTCTGTCCAGTGCTCCCTGCAAGCACTTGACCCTCATTGCAATCCTCAGGAAATAATACGATTTTGGGAAGTGACATGGAAAACTGGGGGTACAACATTTAGAAGACTTCTATTCCTTAGACAACAATGCTTAGGTGGCTGAATTGTGCTCTTGATGTTCACTCTTCAGATGTCACCGTTGAGCTGACCACTGACAGTGCACCTCTTAATCCCTGGAAAATATCAGGCACTTGAAAGTGTGATTAATTTGCTCTGTTTAGGTTAAATAATCTCGACACAGCTGTTTCTCTGCATTGACAATGGGAGCAACTAGCACAGATGCTGATAGAGCTGCCTGTATTTGATCCGCCGAGTCCCATCCCTACACCTCAAATCGTGCCGGATGTTTTCCTACAAAGTGGTCCAGCTCAATCAGGAAAGCAGGGCTGAGTCAGTGGCAGGCTGATGAAACGGTCGTGATGACCCCCCTCGGGCTCCAACCTTTGCGCCTGCAAATAATCACAGCCGAGCGGCAAAACCGCTGTCTTAATGAGATGCAGAGCGGTTTGCTCGCCGCGGATCTGAAAGGCCAGCTGTCACCGTGCGTTATGTCCACCCTGATTTGAAGTTGAACTTGGGAGCTGCCGAGCTGAGAGATACACACCGACGGTGACAAGATTTCCTCCTCATTTGTACTCGCCATGTCAGAGAGTAACTGTATTTATTTATACGGGGCAGGGGAACACACCTCAAATTCTAAGATTTTTACTTTTTTTTTTTGCATGTGTATATGTGGTTATTTTACTCCTGCTGTCAGCTTTTCTACACTGGGAAATTCCTTCAAAAAACCTCTTCTTCTTGTCTTATATGTGCTGTGGGGTGTTTGGTGATGCTGACTGTGTCCAGAATCATGATCAGTGCAGGCTCTGGCAAAGGCTGATGGATTTATCTGTCGCTTGCATGATATCCTGGATCTGCCAGTTCCTGACATTACAGACTTCAGCGTTAAGATCAAACAAAAACCTGCCATCTCCTTTTCCCGCTTATCCCCTTCTGCCCTCTTTGCCTGGCCACTCCAGATGTGTTCAGGTCCCACGCTCTGCCGCAGATGTGACTCTGTGCAAGCAGATCAACTGCCCTGCCTTTCATTCCCCCAGTAAAATACAACAATTTAAATTATCCCGGTTCAAAACTTGTTTATCACCACTGCAGGCATGTTTCCAGTTACCACAGGCTATGATTCCCACTAGTTCTGTCGTATTTTCAGGGTTTTTTCACAGCAACCTTATGAGGTGGGAATGGTAATTCCTCTGCATGAGAAACAAGTGTCAGGGAAAAGAAAACCTGAAAGCTCAAGAGGTATTCAGGTGAATTGCTTCCCTGTGTTTTAGTGAGGAAACTTGGAAGCTCTTCCTGGTAGCTGGAAGTGCTGGATCACTAGTTTGCTGAGACTCAAAAAAAAGTCTCTGTTACAGCAAGATGGGGAGCTATTACAATGACAGGAGAGAAGACAATGATAGAAAAAATGAAATTTGAAGAGGCAGCAAAGAGAAATAATTTTATTTCCTGCTGACTTTATTTTCCAGGCTGCTAAAGCTCCGCTTTAAATTAAGTTTAACCTTTACTTTCAGAGGCAGCTGAGGAAATACATTTTGAGTTGAAAAACAGGCGGTTGCTCTCTGAGACAGACTTCCCCTTTGGGGCTGCCAAATCTCAGAGCAGCTCTCAGCACTGTCCTCACTTAACCTCTCCCAGAGCCAAAAAATATCCAAATAACTGACTGCTTCATGCACTAGCCATTGACTTGGCTAACACCAATCAAGAAAATTAATTCCTGTGAATTTAAACGAAACTCTCCTGTGGCTCTCAGGCAGCTAGTTAAGTCTTCCAGTTTACTGGAAAGAAAGTGGGAAAGGTAAATAAGTCAAACCAAAAGCCCTCTCCATGCATGGGAGTGCAGCTGTCCTGGTGGTCCTCCACAGTGGAGGTGGAGGTCCCACAAGCAGAAGGGACCTTGTTGTCCCTGAGGAACACACTCGAGCAGTGTGTTCCTACCACGCTGACCTCGCCAGTCCCAAGATGTCCCAGGACGTGATTGGGTTTCTCTGCTACGCCCAAGAGCTCTCTTCTGAGTGCTTTTGCCAAGCAATGATGAATTAGCACAGCAAGGAAGGCCTTTTCTTCTCTTATCAAGGATGGTGAGGGAAGGAGCTATAGATTTACACCTGATGTAAGGTGGCTTCTTCTGGAGAAGAGCAGGCCAGGCTCTTCCATGACATTTTAACAGAAATGCTAGATACATCTTGAGGCACAGGACCTTATGAAAGCAAATATACCAACTACTTCATGTCAACTGATGGGGCAGAAGCCTATCTACATCGGGAAACTCAGTGTCTGGGGGTTCATTGCCTTGGAAGGTACAGTGTGAAAGGCAGGCAGCTTGTCCCCACACTGCGACCCCAGTATCATGCAGAAACAGGTGGGCTCCCTGATTTCAGGTACACTGATGCAGATGTGTTTCTTCAAATCCCTTCATCCTAAAAAGGAGATAAGAAGATGACCTTCCTTGGAAGCACTTTGCAACCTGCTGACGAATAAGGCTGTGCGTAAGCTAAGCTGTCTTTTTATAATTACAATTATCAATGTTAATACATGTTGGATCATGGCGTGAGGTTTTCAGGAAGTTGCTTATCAGCACGTGGCATCTCTTTGGTAGATACAAGTGCTAAAAAGTATTTTTGTCGTATCTACTCGTTGTGCAGGGAGTGGGAAGATGAATGCAGGGATCCCCCAAAGTCTTACAGACAAATGCTGGGACAAATCCCAGTTAGCCCTCATCTGCTTGATACAAATAAATAAAACCTCTTAAAAACACAGAGGTATATGGACACATCCATATATATATATATATATAGATATACATGCACACCCCACGTATATATATGTGTGTGTGTATATATATGTGACAGTGTATGGGTAAACATGATAATATATTTAACTTTTAATACATCTATAGGGTCAAATTCAGCTTTCAAGCCCTGGTGCAGTGGATCTAGCTCCAGTGCACTGGTTTCCTACTGAAACCCACATTTTGTGTAAGTGCCTCCTGCAGACTGGTGTCTGGTGTGACTTCAGGCAGCATCCTGGACACATATCTCACTGAGCACCTTGTTAAGGAAGAGGAGGCACTGTGCTGAGACTTGAAACGAAGACCTGCTGCAGAGAGACATCAGTTCTACAACTTTCAGCAAAAGATGCAACCTTGACAGCTTCCTCAGTTGAGGGTGGACAATGAGTACAGGATGGCATGTGTGTGCTCTTTTTGGTCCTGGGGCAGAAAGAGCTATTTCAGACATAATAAAATGGGAGAGATAAGCTATTACCCACACAGATATGGTGGAGAACGTTCCCAGGCCTTTGGCACTGCTCCAGTGAAAACCCACGTGCAGTTTGGGTTTGGGATCCTCCACAAGGACTGCGATTATCACCACGGCTGAGGAAAACAGGCCCTGATGTCACCAAGGAGCATTGATATGTGTCACTGGTGGTCCAGCTCCTCCAACATCTCACCTCAAGCTGTGATTGTTGTGGCCAACTTCACTACACTTCGCTCTTGGTTTTGCTTGGTTTGCTGTCTGCGCGGAGGTTGCCACCTGCCCCCAGGGCAGAAGCTCTGGCAGGGCTAGGCAAGTTGCTGCACCAATCCATCTTCCTTTAGTGAAATGAAGCTGTGAAACAGTACAGTGCCATTTGCAACAGATGGGCACAAACATGTTAGCACTGCTGATGCAGGCTCATGGTCTATGGGAGTGTCAGGCTTTGTTTGGGATGTCACCTTCTGTCCCTCCATCTGCTGGTCTAGCACTGACTGAGTTACCCCAGTTCAAAATAAACTGTGTTGTGTGTTGTCCTCTTGAGAGTCAACATTTGCACTGTGAGAGCCAACATTTAGCACTGTGGTAGAAGTTAAAAGTTCCAAGGAGATGGTCTTGAAGGCTAAAGGTAGCTCTGCATCTTCCCTAAGTTCTATTCTGATTTAATTTCCTACTGTCTTCTCCAACCCTTCTGACTCATTGATGTCATCATCTACAACTGGAGCCAGCCTGGCTCACAGTTTGTGGAGCTACCACGGCTTGGAGAAAAGAAGCAACGCTGGATCTTATTCCCCATGGTCTCCAAGTTGCTGTGTGCCCTGGGTAAACCATAAGACCTTAGGGCCAAGGACATGTCCTTATCACCAGGGCAAGGAGCTCTGGGAGTGGGGAAATTGCCTTCTGCACACACCAGCTTTTAAAATGATGCTGCATAAGCTTAAGGTGGGGGTTGCAATGTGGGGTGAACTGTGGAATGGACCCTAGCCAATATTTCTGGAGATGTTGAATTTAGGAGTTTAATCAAGCGAAGGCAGGAGCTGAGTGGGTGTAAATCAGGAAAAGTGGTTGTTTGGGAATGCTGGGGCCAAGCTGCAGCCAGAACGGGTTAAATTTGTCCAGCGGGAACCGGCGGTTACTGGATGTCTTTGCTTCTCTTTCCCAGCTGCTTTCATAAAGGGTTTGTTGCTGTCTGAGTCTGCCCCAGCCTGACTGTCTGCAGCAAAGTCAACAATCCCGATCGGGCTCCGGCCAGCGCGTCTCTGCTCAGAGGAGTGACAGGCTCTGCAATACCTGCCCTGGGCGAGGCGGGATGAAATCCTCTTCTGCCTTCACGCTCCAGCTCCAGACTCCAACAAGTAACCCAGAGCGGCTGTCACATGGCTGTGCTGACGTCCCCTGACAGGGTCAGGGTGCAATGATAAATTTTTTAATGAATGAGAGTGCTTTGAATGATCTCACAGTGCTCGGTTAATTTTATTCCCCTTCTTGCTGGCTCATAGCAAAAGGAAAGGGCTGAATTGTGTATTGTTGCCTAATACTGAATAAAACCACTGCGAATTTCACAAGATGTGCACAACATAATTAGACTCAAGGGGTCCTTTCCAGCAGATGCCCGAAGCCAAAAGCAGATAAAAATTTTTAGCAGGGTCTGATTTATGGTCTGGCTTGACAAATATTCATATGGGTGTGAAAAATCTTCCGAATATGCACCACAGCACATTGCATCCCCTGTCATCTTCCTTACCGCTTGCTCCATCTCAAATTAGATTTGGTATTTCAAGTGGTTTCAGCTTCAGGCTGATTTTTCTTGCTTCAGTTAAATCTCAGGTTTCAAGCAGAAGATGTTTCACATGTGGCAGATTGGCACCTGTTATCTAAGGGTCCAGCAACACTGACCGTGATTGAGTTAGGACCAAACTACGCACAGGAATAAATCAGCATCATCAATCGAAAGGATTGCTGCTGGGCTGTTTTACAGCAGACCGGTTTCACACTCAGCAGAATTAATAATGGGCAATTTTCTAATGAGCCCATAAAGTCCTGCCTTGGTGTAAGATGAAATCTGTGCCCTTTGCTTCCTTTAAAGCCTTCAGTACACTTCTGTGGCTCCAAATGCCAGTGGCGACAGAAGACAATCTCATTTCCTTTTAATTGCCTGATGCGCACGCAGAAGCCGTGCAGAAGGCTGGATGCAGAGTACAGGCATCTGAGGATAGGAGAAGGCAAAAGAAATGCATGGTTGTACAGCAATATGGAAGAAAGTAATGCAAAGACAAACATTTCACGCACACACAAGACATCTTTGCTGCGGCAAGTAATATCCAAAAGGATGTTGATTATTTCTGAGTATTTTCTAGTGGGTGGTTTTTTTTTTTTTTGCCTGAAACGATGAGCATTGCACTGTTTCATTATGTTTTGAAACAAATGTGGAACAAGGCAGCAGTCGCAGTCCCTCATGCACTCACATATTTCCATGTTCCTCTAACAGCAGCAGTAGTGCCTGAAAGTGTTTGCCTAAGAGAAACACATGAAACTTGGGTAGCAGGTGGAGATGAAAGATAAAGCTAAACTCTTGTCTGACAGCTTGTTTTCCTCGTGTGACTAACACCGTGTCTGTGCGTAGAGTGTTTTCCTATAGAGCTGCGGAAGTGGCTTAAAGCCAAATGTTGTCATTGCAAGCCTGAGTTCCCCTGTTTGTGTAGGTAAATAATAACGTTGCCAAGGTTTTCTCTAGCGTTTTCAGCCCTTGATCATAGAATCATAGAATGGTTAGTGTTGGAAGGGACCTTCAAAGGTCATCCAGTCCAACCCCTCTGCAAGGAGCAGGGACATCTCCAACGAGATCAGGTTGCTTAGAGCCTCATCCAACCTGACCTTGAATGTTTCCAGGGATGGGGCATCCACCACCTCTCTGGGCAACCTGTTCCAGTGTTCCACCACCCTCATTGTAAAAAATTTTTTCCTAATATCTAATCTAAATCTACCTCCCTCTATTTTAAAACTATTACCCCTAGATCTTTACAAAGCAAGAGGAGGCCGGGGTGAGGAACCAGATCCTCATTTTGCAGATGGGAAACAAAGACATATAGAAGTAAAATGTCTTTTCAAGTTGAAAGACATTGACTCAACTGAAAGTTTCATCTTGAAGCCAGTTAGTGGCACATACATTTTACCAGAAATGTCTAATAAAGGTTTTTCAGATGGGCAATTGCCATGATCTTGTGACAGCTCTCACAGAGGGTTTTTTTTTTGAAACAAACACAGGCAACAAGCCAAGATGGACTGTCTGCAAGAGGGAGGGCCAAGAGTGGGTCACTGGGACACCGGGTGCTAGAGCTGGAGCACAAAATGGATCGATGAATGGCATCTCTGGACTTGCAGGAGGAGTGTGTGGATACAATCTCTTCTCAGTCACTACTCTTTTCAAGGGAAGAACAAGAGAAACTGAAAAAAAATAAGCCTCTGAGCACACAAACCTCTATGGAAGCCATTGCTATCTATTTTCATCTATGAAACAAATTTCCTGGGAAATACTATCTTTGTTTGAGTTTGTTTCCAGGCAGAGCTAGCAACCTCCTTTGTGGTTTGGGATAGGAAGTGTTTAAAATGGACAAGGTCAAATCTTTCCAAAACCACTGGTTTTGGAAATCTGACTTTCTCAAATGCACCTGTTGGGTGCAGGAAACAAGGAAATCAGAAAGAAAAAGAGAAATAAAGAGCAGAAGTGCAGCTAGCACACGCATTGTGCATTTTCCCCTGTTCATATTTGCTCTTGTGCCTGCTGAATCAGTTTTTTTTTTTTTTTTTTTCTGCCAGCATATAAAGAAGAGACAGAGGCTGGTGGCTTCATCCAAATAAGCCCATTTCACTCTTTTCTGTTGCTGCTGACCTGGAACTCTTTGGATCAAGTGGAAAGCCTCTGTCGATCTTATGGCGCAAAGCCCAGACAGTCCTTCTGGAGAGCCTAGGATTGGTAAAAAGCTTTCCAAGAATGCAGAGCTAAGCCCTCTGAGTCCCTCAAGAAGGAGAGTCAAGCCAGAATTTCAACAGTAGCTGACACCTTCAGATGTCATAGCCAGTAAAGACTGTATCTCAATATAAAAGAGAAAATAATGGGAAAGGGAAAAGGGTATTTCTAGGCAAGAGAAGATCTCAGAAGAAAAGTTGCCTCTAATATCACCCTGAAGTAAAATGTACCAGCTTGCAGAACAAAGACTTCTTGGTCCTCTGCCATGAGGGCTGAAAACAGCTTGCTTTTTTTTCTGAATTCAGATGCTAAGTAGACCTGGACTTGCTCAATGCTTGCATATGAAGACACCACAAGCATAACTGAAGAAGTCAGGGTCAGGCATTAAACTCCAGAAAATGCTGAGTTGAAAAAAAAAAAACCCATCCCAAACCAACAACAACAACATCTTTTCAGCAGCTTTGGGCTGGCAGAGGGGAAATGAGGAGAACTTTGCTGTGCTGACTCACAGGGTACAGACTTTGTGTCATTGACTTTGCTCTGTTTGCAGGGATTTCCCTTCTATCAGCGAAGGAGCAGCTGGGCCTTAGCAAAAAAGGAGAAACAGATATTTCTGTCACGTGCTGGTGGTAAAGACAGACTTCACAATGAGGTACTTTCTTCTTGCACTGAACAAGGAGCTTCAGTCACAGAGAAAACAATATAATCTGAAAACCTCTCTGTTTCATCTGCCAGAAGAAGCTATCAAGGTTCAGGCAGACTGGGAAATGCTTGGACAGAATTACTTGCAACTCCAAAGTCCCAGATCAAATGTTTCTAGACATGGTGACCACGAGATGCCAGAGGATTCAAAGGGATGTAGATTTATTATAACCTCTGCGTGGCATACGGTGTTGCCATATCCCACTAAATTCACAGAGGTTTTCAAAGAGCATGGCATGCATTCACAAGCCTCAGAGCAGAGGGAAGACTTGCTGTACCAATGTCGATCATTAGGGACACAAGAAGTGATGGAGATCTTTCTACTTTGGGTGAGAATTGTCGTTTCAGGAGCCAGGTTGGTTGTGTGAGTTCTCGTTTGAGGGCTACTGGAAAAATTGACATTCTGCAAAAAATATGAGCAGCCTCAGGCACTCTAGGAGGGAAGATGCTCTGCTCTGCAGGATGTGTCTTGCGTCACCATGGGGTCAGGGAGCCAAGTGGCCCCCAACATAGTTTCACTGGCTCCTTCATAACCTGTAGGATGGGTATGAAGCAGTGCCTGCTCAAGGAGCCTTTCCATGGATATGTCATCGGGAATGCACATTAGCCAAAGCTGCTTCCCTTGTAAAGCTTAACTCTGTGTAATTGATGACACATAATTTGCTGAATCTGTTTAGGTCTCTGTTTCTGTGAAAACATTAACACTAAACAGAGCTTAACATTTCCAGTAAGTGACCAATTCCCTCTTCTTCTCCGGCTCCTTTTGGAGCAGGGAAAATATCCGTGCATAAAATGTGTATAAAACACAGCTCGTGACAGATCTGCAGAGCCAATTCAGCTCATTGCTCAGGCTCCAGGGCTGATGTGTTTGGCAGCCCCTTGAACTTGCTTTTTTCCCAAGAAGGCACATAGGATATGTCGAGGTCGATGGGAGCTTTCACACACTCCGGTCCCTCCGGGCTCCACAAAAGCAGCGTTGTGTTCAGTCAGAACTAATTTGTGGGACACCTCGTCAAGAGGCAGACAGCAGAGAGCACCCCACAGGCTGTTTCCAGTGACGGTTTTGGAGAGCTCATGTCTCAAGAGAAGTGGGCAGACACCTTTTTATAGTCTGAGAGATAATCGTCTGGCTGAATATATTGAGCAAAGCAGTCTTTTGGAGCAGATCTCAAGAGCAAAGAGAATTTGGCCTGTTCAGCCTAGAGAAGAGAAGGCTCCAGGGAGACCTTATAGCAACCTTCCAGTATCTAAAGGGGGCTTATAAGAAAGGCGAGGAGAAACTCTTCACCAGGGCCTGTTGTGACAGGACAAGGGGTAGTGGTTTTAAAATAGAAGGAAATAGATTCAGACTAGATATAAGGAGTGTGGTGGAACACTGGAACAGGTTTTCCAGAGAGGTGGTGGACGCCCCATCTCTGGAAACATTCAAGGTCAGGCTAGATGAGGCTCTGTGCGACCTGATCTTGTTGGAGATGGCCTGGCTCCTTGCAGGGGGGTTGGACTAGATGGCCTTTAAAGGTCCCTTCCAACCCAAACCATTCTATGATTCTATGGCTCCTACTGATGGTCATTGCCCAGCCTAAGCCCTCAAAGCCATAAGGCAGTCAAGTCTTATCCCCGTGCGTGCCATGGTATCTTGGCCATGGATGAAGGTATGGCTGCACTCTGATGAACCTGGTGGATGGCTGGCAGATCCATTTCCCTGGAGAGGCCTGGGCCATGCCAAGGGACACAGAACGTTGGTGATGTGTCATCTCCTGGTGTTCATGCTCCTGGGGTCCAGCTGGGGCCCTATGGACGTGTGTGCTTGTGCCCCCATCTAGTGGCTGTACCCAAGCCTGCAGCATATCCCCTCTTCCTCAGGTGCCATTCAGCTCCGTTGGGAGTACTTTGACTCTGCTGTTGATGGTTTTGGGATGGTACCTGGCTTGTGTCTGTGTCCTTTTGCAACTAGGCTTGTGGCATATTCCCTCGTGGTGAATTACTCGTGCACAAAATTCCTGGGGGCCAGAGAATCAAAATCTGATAGCAGTCATGCAAGTGTGACAGGCCTGTGTCTCTTACTGCTGTCCAGGTTCCCAGCACTTGATCTGGCACTAAGGAATGTGTCTTTGCATGGAGCCCATCACCTCAGCTAAAGCTGCAAAGAGAAAGAACAATTTGGTGAGAGAGAAGAACGTTTTAGTGATGATAAATCAGATTTTCCCTCACCATCATGCTTATGGCTTGCTTTTGTGCAAGTTATGTTTGTTTTGCAATGTGATTACAAAAAAAAAAAAAAAAGTCCCCCCAAAACCACCAGCAGCAACAAAAGAAGTTTGATGAGTTCAGATGTGAGCTGCTTCCCCAGACATGAGATAAGCATTCAGGCAGAGACAACGTTGTCTGAAGTGAAAGCAGAAGCTGTGTGTAAACCTTTGGCTGCTCTGTCAAAGGCTGGGAAAAAAAGATTGTGTGATTTCAGTGCTGCCTGTAACTGGAATACCCCAGTGAACCTGAGACACTCCAACAGTCATCTGCCTCTTACACAAACACGGACTACTCATCTACTCCAACGGCGATATAAAAGGCTCTCTATTTTCTGTAGGTGTTTTTACAGCTCCTGTTACAGCATTATCTCGACTCTTTACAACCTTTATTGTATCTCCCCAACAATTCCTTAGGCAAGGTGTCAGTTATTCTCATTCAACCGCTGGGAAAATGAAGTGCATAGAGACATGCACCAAAGATTCCAGAGGAAATAACCAGCAGAGAAAGTAGGCAATTGAACTTAGATCTCTGCTTACCATTGAGCTGACTTATCTTAGATAAAGCCTAAACAAAAGTCATAGTACCTCTTGAATTCAACAAGGCACGAATGTCACCACAGGACTCCAAAAAGTGTCGCCAGCACTGCCCAAATGCTTCCTTGAAGTTGAAGGCAACTGAGAGCAAAGCATTGCAACTGGTGCTCAGTGAGTTAAGAAGCACCACTTGGTACTTTGAAGATGCCCACTGCACTGGTTGGAAATCACCTCCCCAAAAGATGGTGGCAGCCACTGAGAACAGAGATCAGAAAATCCCCTCTGAGCATCACCTGAACTGAGCTGCTCCAGGCAGATTTCCTCAAACAGTAACAGAAATGTCTTCTGATAGTGACTTAAACCCACTGGAAGAAGACATAAATGAAACGAAATACATTAGTTTAACCCTTACCCTTTTCTCCTTTCGTCACTACACTCTGCTTTCTCTGCGTAGAAGTTGAAGGACTTTCTGTATAGAGATTGCTCCATGCAATGCCTAGCACACATCACAACATAATACAGGAGTGGTTGTGGTACGGAGAGCCAAAGGGCTGTCTGAATACCCCATCCTTTCTCTGTTAATAAGAGGACTGGAGTACCAGTGATCACTCACTCCATAAGGGATTCACCTCTTTCAGGCCACTCATGATCTTCTAGACATCTTACTCCGCTTGCAATGCCCCATTTCTAGCTGAAACCCTTAATTTCTTGACATGCAGGATCAGATCCATATCTGAGCCCTCCTTATTGCTCTTCCCTGCTTCTCTTCCAGTTTTGCTTGTCTTTTTGGGAGAACAAGAATTGTGCTTCATATTCAAGATGTGGAGAAAGGCCTGGATGTTTATGGTCCTCTAGCCTTTCTGGTTACATGCTGACTTTCATTCCTGTTCTTCCAACATCCTTCTTCTTCACTCACCTTGAGTTCTTCCCAGACTGCTCCCCCATCTCTCCAGGCTCTTACATGGGGAAGTGGAGAGAAGGATAGTTTCTGGTACACACTCTTCTTAGGTCTTTTTCTCCCAGAAAGAGCAACAGCACTGGGTAAAGTCTCCCAGAGTTAAGCCATCCAGTCAACATCTTTCTAGGGGCACGCCGGGGAGCAGGATGACCCTGTGAATTCATTTCACTGTCCTCTCAACCGAAGGTCACCGACTGGGGAGCTGTCTTGGTAAAACCTGTCAATTTCAGAGACTAATAAACAAGCCCTCTTGGATACAAGTTGGTTTACAACTGGACTGGAAGAAAGAAGAAAGATTGCTTCCAAGCCTTGAAGCGATTCCAGATTTGATAAACTCATTATTTTCCTTTCCTCTCCTTTCCTCACCTCCCAGGGGTTCAAGTATTTATGAATGCAAATGCTTCTTGGGTCAAAAGGTCAGAAAATGCTGTTCAGGCAGGATAATGCATCTTCCGTTCCACCAAGGCACATACTGTGACACAAAAAAGTGCTGCCCGTGCCCTGTTCTCATCCTCCCTCCTCCTACGAGTCTAGCCCTGTCCTGCTCCGTGGAGAGTTTGGCTTTCTGAAGTCAAGAAGGCTGAAACGATCAGTATCAGATGGATCTGCTGAGCAGCCCTGGGTGTGTATTTCTAAAAATGGACGAGGTTATATAATCCTTTGGGGAGAGGAAGCAAAGGATGGAAAAACACCATCAAAAGCTAAGGCTGTGCTCATTGGCCATGGCTCTCGGCAAAGGCAGCGAGATTTCTCAGGAAATACGCAAACTTAAGCCCTGTGTGATAACATGTGCTTGATGCCAATGACTTTTGGAAGAGAAAATATGATCCTTGGCTTCCCAAGGCACGGTGCCTTGTGTGGACTGTGGGCCAGGCTGGGACCTTGCTTTGGCTCCTCATTCACCTGCCTAAAAGCCTCTTGAAATCACTGGGGATCCTTTTGACCCTTATTCTCTGCCTTTGCCAGATGAGTGTAGAGGATAAAGATCTGTTGCTCCTCAGCAGGGAGAAGCCTGAGCCTCCCCTTTGCGTCTCTCTGGATTGCCGCAGCAGTCCCAGTGATCAAATGAGGTCCCTTTGCTGTGTGAATGGTGCTGCAGGCTCTAGAAGACACGCTGGCTTGGCTTTCATTGAAGCCTGAACCCAGAGAAAGTCCTCCAGATCCATGCCAGCATCCCCACCTTCCTACCACAGCCTGAGCACATCCCTGCATCATTTCATGTTTTTGCCTGCTGGGGGGATGAGGAGATCTTATTAACTAATCGGTCCTCATGACAGTCCTGTGCTGCATCTGTTCCAGGTCATGGGGAGGGAAAAGCCGATTTCCATCATCGCTCCGGGGGAGTCGATGGCGAGTGGGGAGTGCAGATCCACCCTGCTGAGCTGGCAGGCATCCAGCCCTCTCCTGTCCGTCCACGCTGCCTTCGGAGATCCTCCGGTGCTCGTAACAAAGTCGTTTACAGATGCTTGTTATGCTCAGCACTCTGCACAGACTCTCCAAGGAATACAAGCGGGCTCTGAGCATGGTTGTAGCATATTTATACATTAGTTATTCTTTAACCTAGGTCACCAGCAGCCTCCTGATCTGTAAGTACTGATCCTATTTATACACTGGCTGTCGTGCTAAGCAGTGTGGTACTAACCCAGCTGCCCTCCTTACTGGGGATAATGATTAGATAATCTAACTTAGCATCTTGCTTCCTGCTTTTAAGACTCAAACATATTTAAACACTGTCAGCTGGAAGGGCAGGGTTAGTTGTCACCTTCACTGATGCTTTAAGAACCATGTTGTAGGTAACCCAAGAAATCCAAATCCAATTTGTAGGTAACCCAAGAAATCCAAATCCTTCCTTCTCTGTTTGTTTTCTGCTGAGCCATAGCTGATACAGGCCACACTGCTTCATGAACACAGGAGAACACACTCAGTGGAGAAGAAAGATGACTCCTGAGATTATAAAGTCATCTCTGGACCAAATTCAGCTCCTGATGTCAGTGGAAAAGTATTACCAGCCTGGACTGCACATGAAACTGCCCTCCACTAAAGTGACCTGTGTGTAAATGAGCCTGGGATTACACTGGTTGCTTAGAAAAAGGTGATATGGAAATAACATGGAAAACCTCACGGAACTGATTGAGGTCATCCTCTCCAGAGGTGAGGCTAGCAAGGGAAAGTCACCTTCCATAACAAACAGTTGCTCCTGTCACTTTTGCTTCATTCATAGATCTCCTTCCTTCCCCAGTGAAACATCGACCCATCCTGGAAGAGCAGCTCATTCTGTGCGTGGAGAAGGAAGATGTTTTCTTGGAGAAAATACTGAAGACCTAGTCCTGGTGTAAGAGGAGGCTGAATTACAATTCCCTAAACATAAATCATCTGTCAGCTTCCAACACTTCACCATCACAACCTGACAGTTCATTTACCTGATAGAAAACATAAGAAAGTAATCCGTATCTAGTTGAGCAGGCACAGATTAACTTAACTTAGAGCACTCACAGTTTTTATAAGGAAAAGGATAGCCAAATGCAATTCAGTGGATGTGTTTCTATTAAAACTCATATGCCTGCAACTATCTGGGTTAGGACATGCACAGGCTGACTGTAATTCCACTCCAAATGAGGTAATTTGAAATGGTACAACAAACATTACTAATGCTGCTGCATCACGCTGGGCTGTCAGATAGATCCCAGGGCTTTCATGCAATGCTATATATTTATTGATACAGTTGCCCATACTTCTTTAATTAGGAGATGCAAATACCAGTCAGAGACAAAGCAGAAAATGCCAACAAAGGCAGATCATGCTTCCGTTCACATCGAGGCGTTCACTGCTGACGAGATACAGCTGCATCAGCTGTTTCTTTCAGGGTTGTATTGGCTCTGTTAAATCCTATTGATTAACAGTAAATTGTCTAGAGTGATGTCATGTTCCAGGGGAGGCAGAGGGGTAATTTTGGAGGGTTGGGGCTATACCTACACTGTCGGCTCTGGCAGCGGGCTGTACTCAAGGCACGAGACACCATTGTCTGGATTGGAAAATCTCACTATCTCAGAAAGGTGTTTGGAAAAGCTGCCTGGCATGGGGCAACATGGAGGTGGCTGTCCCTGCTTGGTCTGGATCATAAATTCCTGGTCCTGCAACTGAGGGCATGGGGGGGTCAACATAGTGTCCTTTCCAAAGCATGGGCGTGTGGTGTGCAGCTACAACAAGCAGCCTGGATGAAACAACTGGCCCAGAGCTCCCTGTCTTCTCTTGACTGGGTGCATGCAGTCATCTGCAGCATGTAGTGGTGGGAAATGTCCAAGATTTGGATGGGGAGGGGTTCATATTTTCACTGCTTGCTGTGAAAATGGGAAAGAAAGTAAAAACTGAATAGCAACACTTTGGCAGGACATCCAGACACCTACCTGCAGGCAGGCTCGACCCTGATCTTGATGTTGAGCATCACTGAGTCTGGACATGATTGGGAGCCATCATACCTCTCCTGGCAACATCCCTGGTGCAGAGCCAATTAGGCTAGCAGTGCTTGTGTTGGCCTAGTTTATATCATTGTAAAGAGGTGGCAGAATTACCTCAGCAGCTAAAGAGCCTTTGTCAGCTTACGCTGTCTCTACAGGTCTGCATTTCCTGGGTGGGTGGGATAACGAGTGGGCAGCAGCCCTCGCTCCCGCTCCTCCACCACAGAATGACCATCTGGGTCCCTCTCTGCAGGCCCTTGCATGGCTTAGACCATCGCACATCCTGCCCCTGTCCACGGCAGGTTGTGTCTGTCCCAGTTCATACTCGGAGACGTCGCTCTCCCAGCAATGGCATTGTCATCTGGTATAGACAGATCCCACAGTGCCCAGAAGTGCAACCGTGGCTTGATGGACAAGATGGAGGTTGATATAAGACAACCTGATTAACCTTTAGGATATTCCCAGTGCTCCTGTTTGCCATAGCTTTTCCCAGAACACTGCCCTCGTGCCATTGGGAGCAGAGTGGTCGAGGAGCACAGTGACTAAGGGCAGGGACCCATTGTGAGGCTGTGTACACACTTCATACTGTGGAAGTACAGTAGAGGGAAAAAACCCATGGAAACAGTCTGAAAACTCAGCCGAGTCTAGTTTCATCCTGACCAAATTAAAATAAAACTATTGCCTATTACAATTCTTATCTGACTCTGAAGGAGGATCTGGAGCAAGACCTTCATTGTTGAAAATATCATCCCTCCATCCCTTGGCCTAGAAGCCTAACCCATCTCACAGCTGTAGGATGCTCATATGCTTCTGTACGGCATAGTTCAAAACTGAAAGACTAAATAGTTATTCCTATACCTTCTCAGGGCCATGTCTTTGTAGTAGTTATAATAACTTGCTGATTATCTACAGAAATGCTACTTCAACCAAAACCAGAGTGCAAAGTGTGGCTAAAAGAGAACGATGTTTTAACCAGAAATCTAGTGTAGGCAAGCCCTTGGTGTGGAGGCTTAAACTAGGATCCAGCTCCGATTCAATTTCCAGCTAGTGTGATATTTTTCACCCCTTTATTTTTCTCATTGAATGTGTAAATCTTGAAGTTAATAAGCTTGATTCTCCAGTCTCAGAGAACTCCATGTTATTCTCTTGATATGCAATCAGATTCTAAAGTCTTTATTTGTAATAAATCCACAGTGAGTTTTACTTTGAAGAAACAGTGCTGGGATAACACTTGGTACCCTAGGGAAGATTAGGAGAAGAGACATTCTTCCGCAAAAATTAAAGTTCATCAGAATTGCTACGATACAGATTTAGAACAGAATGAAACTTTTGGGAAGATTTTATTTATTATATTTAGCTTTGGAAAGCCATGCTGTTTTGAGCTGCCTCCTATTCCCCAAAGAACCCTGAAAGTAAAAAAGAAAATTGTTTCCAAATAAGAATAATTATAGCTTGCATAACACAGTCTTGCATTCAGTTACAAAGTCAAAGAAACCAATCAGGGCATCTCGCTTGTACAAACAAAGTCTTAAATTGCAGGGAGGAACGTTTCATGATACCCTGAGTTTCACAAAATATCTGGCTTCATTCTGTTCTAAGTTTGAAAGTTCAAAAGATTCACAAAACCTAAACAATCATACTTTTCCCCACTCCCTGTTGCCAAAGACCTGCTCTGAAATTGAATTCTGGAAGTTTTGGGTGGAGATAATACAGTCAAAAACATCAGAGTTTCGTCCTTGCATTTACATGTGCTCGCTCCAAAGTCTTTAATAAGTAAATAATCATTCACCTTTTCTGCACTTGTTTCTTTCCTCTCTTTATTTAGCTCATCTTTTTCAGGCTATCCTAAGCATGAGAGTCCATATTTCAAGCTTTTTTCTTTCCTGAACAGCATCTAGGGAGACGGGGATTTCCGATTCTCTTGGTGCAACTTGCAATACTGTCAATAAACAAATAATAACCAATTCAGCAGTAGCTAGTTCTTTAGGGCAGGACACTATAACACAGCCCATCCTAAATAACTCTGTCTAGACATGTTTTGGGAATAGAGCCTAATATGATAATTCTGGGGAATTTTCTTTCTCAAAGCAAAGGCTTGCGGAGCAATGCTCTCCAACTCTATAGCGTATCTGCCAACACCCTGGGACGCTGCACTGCGGTGGCAATTATTGAAAAGACAGAATAGACTTGCAGTAGTGCCAGCAAATTCCATCCCATTGAGAAGAAGGGGTGGCAGTCTTGGTAAGAGCCAGATCCAGATAAGCAGAACGATGGCTTTTTAGTAGCTGGCGCCCATGGACTGGTGCATTGTTATGCTACCGCATGCACATATTAAAACTCAGTTGCCTGAAAATATTTTTCTAATGTTGAAGATCACAAAGGTCCTTGCCTGAAGTTTTGCTTTCAGGCACACCAGGACACCAGGGCTGTGTGTACAGTTAGGGGGGAAATGCATTGCAGGTCCTTCTTCTTCAGGTCCAAGGTATGGTGTGATATGGCAACAGATCTGACAGCAATTTCTCCAGTTTTCCACAATCTGGGATACCTGGCAGAGCTGCTTTGTCCTCATTGCCTATTTAGAAGCCAAGTCACCATTTCCAAATAACTGAACGTCTCAGGGGAATACCATAGTTTCACCTCTCCAGGCTTCACCTCCACCTATTATCAAGATGTTTTCTTAGGTGCTGCCGTTTCAAGGAAGGAAAAAAGCTGGGTTCTCACATAGTCATGTTGGAATCTTGTAACACAACCTACCATAAAGACAATCTAAGCTGTATTTAAAACAACTTCTATTTTTGCAGTGCTGATGAACCCACCTGTTGTATTCACAGAACAAGCACTGAGCGATCTGCAAATCTGAAGGCCTTTTGCAAGGAAAGAGAAACTTCCATTTACCTTTTTTACAGGTCAGAGACCACAGAGGTCAGGACCATGGTACTCCTTCCACTTTGGAAAGCCAACATAGGGATCAGATTCATCTTACTGATGCAGACACCCAGTGTAAATGTCTGGATAGAGGTGTCTCCAAGTGATTTGGGAGCCCAATGGAGATTTAGTTGAAATAGCTAACAGAATCTAGGCAGGGATCCAGCTAGTCATATGTAGGTGCCTGATACAGAGTGAGTTATGTCACTCTCCAGACTACTGGCTGGATGTTTAATTCCATTTTCTAAATACAGATGTGTAGTAAAAAAATTGTGTGCTAGGCATATTGGTTTCATTGACTGTGGAGGGAACCTAACTTTGGTGGTTTTACGCAGAAGACAGCTATGGGTAGTTGGTTTTATGAGCTCCATCACAGTGAGAAGGATGACTGCTCAATCTCTATAGAGAAAGCATTCTCTACTGCATTACTCTGACAAACGTACAGAAGGACAGACAGATGCTTGTCCCGCCTTTCAGAGTATGATAGCAAGAGGTTCATCTTCATTCTGAGTCATTCGCTTACAGCCCAATGTTTATGTGTGTTACTTAGATAATTAGCAATAAATATCTCCACTTTTCTCATCTGTTCCCTCTTCCTCCAAATCCAAGGAAAAAAAAAAGGGTTTTGAACATCCTCGGGGAATATTTTCAAGAGACGAATTGAGTTTGAGCAGGGAACTCTTCATTGCCAGTGTTGTCATTTTCAGATAGTTTTATGAATTATTCTAGTTTATTTCCAGAGAAAGATGTTAAGGCATTGAGCTATTCCAACATGAGTAAGACCCATGTCCTGTAGACACAGGTGACTTGTGTGCAGTACCCTTCATGATCTGCCCTAAGCCCCAGCCACCACCATTGCACCTTTGCTACCTGATGGGACATGGGGCTCCCATGTGTCCAGGCATCTTCAGTGTGACACTGAGAGCATGAGATCACAGAATAATAGAAGGATTGAGTTGGAAGAGACCTTAAAGTCTAGTTCCAAACCTTCCGCCATGGACAGGGACACCTGCCACTAGATCAGGTTGCTCAAAGCCACATCCAACCTGGCCTTGAACACTTCCAGAGATGGGACATCCATTACGTCTCTGGGCAACCTGTTCTAGTGTCTCACCACCCTCACAGGAAATAATTTCTTCCTTATATCTAATCTAAACCTACTCTCTTCCAGTTTAAAGTCATTATCCCTTTTTCTATCACTACAGGCCTTTGTCAAAAGTCCCTCTCCAGCTTTCTTGTAGGTCTCCTTTAGGTGCTGGAAAGCATGGCCTGGACAACAGAAAGACCAGGACCATGGAGGACAGCCCATCCCTACAGCATCAGTGACCTAGGGATCCTTCCCAGACCCTCTCATGACCATCCTAAATGATTCACAGTCCTTGCCAGCCAGAGGGAGCTTTGTGAGCACAAGCTAGATAGTTGGAGAAACCCAAAAGAGAGAATGACTGCTTGGAAGGGAACATGTTCCTGACTCACTAGCTACATTTTTGGCTTTCTTACAAACTGTCTTAAAACTGAAGGCAAGTCAACAGTGTGAACACTACAGAAAACCCTCCTAACAAGGAGTGTATTGGTGAAGACCACCTAAGAGCAGGAGAAAGCCTCAGCTACAACCAGCAGTGCCAATGTGGAACAAGCCCTTCTCAATTGTTTTCTGTCAACCTTTTCTGCACTGGGAACATTTTACACAGAAGGATTCCTTAATTGCAACATACTCTGTGTTTGGAGCTGAATGCATGAATTTATTTTGCTCTGGGGTCATGGCTCAGCTCGAGTATAAAATGCCTTTGGGTGGACATAGGAAGGAAGCAGGGTACATCTTGTCCTTCTGAGTTACCTCTCCTCTTCCAGGTCAGACTCAGGCAAGAACAATAAACAAGGCCAAG
The DNA here is from genome assembly GCA_011801015.1 of Ardeotis arabs. Classification (NCBI taxonomy): domain Eukaryota; kingdom Metazoa; phylum Chordata; class Aves; order Otidiformes; family Otididae; genus Ardeotis; species Ardeotis arabs. Next base: position 51,537 of record JAAGAY010142143.1, read on the forward strand.
CCTTGGTGCCCCTCCTGCCTAAATTCCCATGGCACGTGATGCTCTCACGCGGCTCCTACCTGAGATCGGAGAGCTTCAGTGAGTTACAATAGCTTCAGTCAGAGCCTCCCTTCTGCCCTGAGCTGCTTGATCTTATCTGACTGTGAGAACGATGACAGAAATTTTTTTTCTTGCGGAGGGGAAAACATCAGAGATGTTATGAAATGTGTTCCTGCTGCTTTCCCCACTCCGTGGTGGGTGGAATGATTTAAAAACACAAACGCCTTCCCTCTCTTACCTGGCTCCTCTCTTCATGAGGATTCTAAACCTCCTTTGGGGAGATTGAAATGTCTCCGAGTTGGAAATGCCTGAGTGTCTGGCAGACTCGTGACTCCATCAAACTCGTCTCCTTGCTTGGGCCCTGGCCCTATTCACCTGTTAACAGGGCAAAACACGTCTGCCAGCTTTTCCCACGAGCGCAGTGAAGCTCTCTTCCCTCTGCTTGGCCCCAACTTATTTCAGGTCAGATTAAAAGCTTCCTAAGCCTGATGCTGCCTTTTTAATGCATTGATGTGGGTTGACTACCAGGGAGCAATCACTTTGCCCCTGCTTTCTTGACAGGGGATAAGGAAAAAGAGGGAGGAATGGGGGGTCTGGCAGGGGGGTTGCACTAGATGGCCTTTAAAGGTCCCTTCCAACCCTAATGATTCTATGATTCTATGAATACACTGGAGAGGGGCAATCCACTCTGCAAGCATCTCCCTATCCACAAATTAGGAGCGTCTCAGATAGGCAAGGTGAATTAGAGACTAAGAGAAGAGTTGCAATTAACATCACAGGAAATCTGACTATTTTTCTGGACTTTGTGAGGCCAGTGACACTGACACAGCTACAGAAATAGCCTAATTTTTTAAGCCTGCCAAAATCCCACATTTTGCCAGCTCCATCCCCAGTTTCTGGTTGTCAGGGTGCTGGACAGCTGGACATTCCTTCCACCCCAGCAGCTTTGGATGTTCCACGCTATTTAAACTCAAGTTGACAGGGAGGTAAAGGCTGCAAAAGTACTCATTCCAAGGAGTTTAATGAAAACAGGTATCCAGAATGAAGACAGAGAACAGAATAATGTCCCCATTGAGGGAGGGACTGTGCCATGAACTTGGTGCTTACAGGGTACTAAAGAATTTAAATTAAAACCTGAAGTAGAGGAAAAGCACGGCTGGAGCTCACAAACACTGAAAGTTCAAGTTCAACCCAAGCTTCAAAATAACAAATCCAGGCAGGTTCTGTCATCCAGGAACAGTTTGCTTAGCCCTGATTTGAATAAAATGGATTTAGAAATAATAAATAAACTTTCCCTCCTACCCCACCCAGCTTAGGATCTGCTGGAGGCTGAGATGGTCTTACATTTTCATAGATGCTTTTCACAATAACCTAAAGGCTGCAGCTGCTCAGTCTTGCGGAAACATTACTAGTGTATTTGTGATGATAAACATGGTATTATTAAAATTGCTTTCTGGGATTTGCCTACCTGTAAATAATAAGAAGGTGTTGTGCTTGCACAATTATTCATTTTTAGACCACTTCAAGAAAGTAATATTCAAAATTATGGCTTTTGCCAGTGTGGGGGGTTGAAGAACTCTCTCCGTTCTTCTTTTGGAGAGAATGCATGAAAACTTGGTAGTAGTAGGTCTGGAAGATTGTGCTGAATGAATTTATGGAGTCCTTAATATGAAGCAAGATCATATGCCAGAGGAAGTTTTAACACGTACAGACTAAAAAGATCTGAAGGCCTTCACCAGTTGCATGGGAAAAGGGAAGAAACAGACAACTCAGGATCCATGACAGGAGAAGAAAGGTCTTCCAGATTTGGACAAAGATGCAAGCTAGTAAAGTAATTTAATAGGCAATTATACAAGGAATCCCTGGAATTTAATGAAGAGTCTCAGCTCTCTCATTGAACATGAGAGCGCAAACCAACTTTTGGAGAAGACTGGTGGTCTCAGGGCTGGATGCAGCCAGGCTATGGAGAGGTGCAAACATTTATATGTGCAACTGCAAGTCCCCATGTTACAACGAGCAATGTGAAAAGGGGTTACAGCTGCCTTAGTAAATGTCTGGTAAATAAAGTCCTTGGACAAGTGGGTAATGCTCCCAGTTCTGGCATTTATTTCATTCTTTCCACCCACGCTTACTGATCTTTGTGCACCTAGTCCCCTTCTGGATGAAGTGACCAGCACAACCATCAACCCTCCTTTCTGGGCTCTCCTATCTGGAAAGGGACATTACTGAGGATGTAGCTCCATCTACCGCCGTAAAGGGAAATGTCAGTCCTGCACCAGCATCTGTCTTGGGCCCTTTTGCTGATGCATTAAACAAATGGAACTCATCATAGAAATTATCCACTCGCTCTTTTTTCTTTTTTTTTTTAAAAAAAAAGGAAAAGAAACAAAACCAATAAGGACCCAATTGTAACTGCTGCACGTTCAAAATTGCAGTGAAAAAAAATTCTAGAAAAGTAGAAAATAAAAATATACAACCTTTTTTGGTGCCCAGATCTCCAATTCACCCTAGAAAAGCTATTTTACCTGCCAAAATTATCCAAAATCGAAGAAAGTTCTGGAAAATCTGGCCCAAAACACCGTAGCTTAGCCTTATAGAAGAAATTTAAGATACAGAGTTTGGTGGAAACAACTCATACAGGACAGTGCCGTTGGAAAGGAAATACAGACTGTGTCTCTTCCCCTTAAACACATGGTCTTTTGGACCTGAGTGTGAGGAAAGAGCTCTTGGCTCAGTCAAGTAGAGCTATGCAGGTCTGGAGAAAGGCAAAAGCAATAGGCAGTGGGTCATGAGCAATGGGGCACTGCTGGTGGGCAGAATTTTCTGGATATAGATTTTTCACAGCATTAATCTTGTCAAGAAAGCCAGCTGCATCTCTAAAGGCTCCAAATCCCCTGTGTTGTGTTGCTGGTAATATGGTGCTGCCCTACATCACTTGAAGTCCTCTAGGAAAGGACCAGCAGACATGGACCAGTTGCAGAATTTGCAGTGTGAAGTTCTTTGACCTGGGTTTTTGATTTGTTTTGTTTTGTTTTATTTTGTTTTGTTTTGTTCCCTCCTCCCACCTCAAATCTCTGAATTATTTGAATCTTTATCAAGGACTAATTAATATCAATGATGTTGTTAGACCCTACCTGGAGTACTGTGTCCAGCTCTGGAGCCCCCAACATAAGAAGGACATGGACCAGTTGGAGAGGATCCAGAGGAGGCCACGAAGATGATCAGAGGGCTGGAGCACCTCTCCTATGAGGACAGGCTGAGAGAGTTGAGGCTGTTCAGCCTGGAGAAGAGAAGGCTCTAGGGAGACCTTATAGCGGCCTTCCAGTATCTAAAGGGGGCCAATAGGAAAGATTGGGAGAAATGCTTTAGCAGGGCCTGTGTTGATGTTTGTTTGCCTGGTCCCTCATTTCCCATCTCTTTTTTTTGCAATAGAAAAGGTGTTGCTGTACTCCAGTAGTGGTTTCACATCACACCAGGAACAATTCCGAAGAGAGGCAAGGCAAGCTTTCAAAAAGGGCTATGCAGGCCTAGGACAAGGAGTATATGATCCAGGTGTGGTCGTAAGTCCTTCTGAGAGTAAAAGGCACCTAGAAAATATTAAAGACCTGCTGAAAACCTAAGCCTTTAACCTGCATCCTCTGAAATATTCAGAAAAAGGTGACCACAGATTTCAGGGTCACTGGGACTCCTGAGGCACACATGCTACGGTCCCATTTGGATTCAGCAGTGGACACTGGTAATACCTGTATTGATTACAACAAAAGCAGAAGCCAGTCTAATTTTGCAGAATCCAGGGGCAGTGCATTGGTCACCAGAGACAATGACAGCCTTTCTATTGACTTCACTGGGCTCAGGGTACGGCTGTGAAAGCTGGTCTTGTGTTGCATAGAAAGGGAAGGGCTTTGGGACTGCATAGCTCCAGGGATTAGTAATAAACAAAGAGCCTTTAACTTCTAGGTCATTGCTCTGAACCCCTGCCAAGCTTCTGGCAAGTGAGTGCTATTACCATTTGTACAGAGGCAGCTGATGAATGAGTTTGACAGTTCTCGGTGTGGTCCTGGACAGAAAACGTCCGTATCTTTGCAGAGTCAGTCTTCTGTGCCTTCCTTTAAGAATCAAGGGGACTTGTGAGATAGATCATTTTGCTGCTGGCGGTATTCCCAGATGCATGATGCCTGCTGACAGGGAGCACAGCAGTGCTTGACCTTTGAGGAAAGATGCCTCAACTCATTTGGCTGGCCATTGATGTGGCCAGGACAACATATTCCTGCTTAGCATTTGGCACAAAAGTTTCAAGTGGTGATAAATCAAATTAAATGAGCAACTATAAGGACCTGAATTTCTGACCAAACCGTGTAAACAGCTGTGTCTCATCCTGGACAATCCCTTTTGCTGTCTGTCTCTACCCCAACACGTCTTGTTCAATCTGAGCTGTATGTATGTCCTTGCTGGGGTAGGTGAGTCCTGGCTCCGTAGGAAGCTAAGGAGCAGGTGAGCTCTATAGCTAATGGTCTTTGAGCTGGTATTCATTTTTCCTTTCTTGGAGACATTGTGAACTTCCATGTTTTATCCTTATTTCATAGGATCATCAGATTCCTTCAGACTTGTAGCCTGATCATTGGATAATACAGGCTTGTAGCCCACTCACCCTTTTTGCTGGGAAGGGTTGGACATGATGGTAGGACATGAAGTGCAATCTTGGTATTGAGAGGATTCACAGCTGGGAGATAAGCGTCCTAGTAAATTGCTTTTTGTCAACCAAAAGTTCAAATGTATACTTTTGCCATCTTTTCCACTGATTTGTATTCCATCCAGGATTTACCCTTGCTGGTATCATCTGATCTGTGGCACTAATAAGTGAATGAGGTGGGACATACATAGGTATGACTATCATAGCTTGGGACTCAAACATGCAGTGTCCTTACCTGCATCACTATATAGCTTGAGGGTCTTACTCTTCAGCATCAGTTTTCCTGTAGGGCCAGGACTTGACCCAAAATGCCATGATATGTGAGATTTTCAAGCACATTATGATCCCTCCCATCTCCCCCTGACAAGCTAAAGTGGTACCAGTAGGTAACCCAGAAAAGCAGATGCTCTCTCAGCCACCAGAAGTTCTCAGATTTGGTGTGATTTGTACCCCAGTAGCATTTCTTGGTCTACTTTTTCCTTTCTAAAAGCTGGTCACCTACTTCACAATTTTTTTTTAAAAATCCAGAGTTTAGGACTAAAGAGCTATGTGAGTTTGCCTGCAAAGGGCTTTTCTCACCACATCCCCATTCATGCTATATTTGTTTTAAAAGTATAGGATGTCACAGAAATAGGGACAGAAAGGAAGATGCTTGTGACAGTGGAAAAGTATCAGGTGATTGCAAGCAGCCTTTTCAGGAAGGGCAGATCTCTCCAAACAAGTGACCATGAAGACAAATCAGCACAAAGAGGTACATTGGCTGTTACCAGAAGTCAAGGGAATTGCAGGAAAGGGCTAGCAAAGTAGAGATCTAAAGAAGAATGAGAATTTGACCATAGTATTATAGAATCATAGAGTGGTTTGGATTGTAAGGGACCTATAAAGATCATCCAGTCCAACCCGCCCTGCAAGGAGCAGGGACATCTCCAACCAGATCAGGTTGCTCAGAGCCCCATCCAACCTGGCCTTGAATGTTTCCAGGGATGGGGCATCCACCACCTCTCTGGGCAACCTGTTCCAGTGTTCTACAACCCTCAGTGTAAAAATTTTTTTCCTAATACCTAATTTAAATATTCAAGGTCCACCCACTGAACTGGTGCACATCTGAGCCACACCACAATTTTCTACTACTTGGTTTATTCAAACCCAACCACTCAGCTATTAACCTGGCACACTGCCAAATTGCAAGTGATCCTCAAAGCCTGGCCTAAAATTACAGGCACTACCAGGGGAGAATTAACTTTTAGTAACATGTGTCTGTGCCTTGTAGGAGGAAACCTGGAGTGGAGACTTCTAGAAATGGCATCAAACCAGTTTGTAGAGGCTGAGAGGAGAAGATTGGTTTGGTTCAGGTTGCTGTGCAATTATCAATAACAGCTTGCCTGCCTTCCCTGTGCTGCTGACACGTACCTGGACCGCAATTCAGATGCTACCAGCGTGGCAACATGAGGTACCTCCTCTGATCCACTGGCATGGCTGTGTGAGAGGGGCAAAACATTCAGGTTTTGATGAGAAAAAAACACCTGAGAATATGTCAAAGCCACATCTCTGCAAGCCATTGTCCCCAGTTCTGCCACAGCAAAGTCCCCATGAGCGTGGGAAAGATACGTGTGTAAATGATCTACTCTGCACTGGGAAGCCAAGAAATTTGAAGTGGGAAAGGGTCAGAGTCCAAAAACACAGAGCAACCCTCTCCCTCCTCATGAAAAGGGCATCTGTGTTATGCTTTTTAAGTGTGTCTCCCCAACGAGGAGAGAAATGTCCCTTTAGCCTCATTTCCTTTGGAAGGAGGCTTACACAACGCTGCGTGTCCCACCAAGAACCATTGACCCAGTTGGCTGGTTTGAATCGCACACAGCAGAGAGGGGGACGTCTTCCAGGAATTTAACATCCCATGGATTTCGCAAGCAAGTGTCTGGGTAGAAAGAAAAGTCTCTAAGGGCTTGTAAGAGCCCCTAATGAGGAGAAGGCAAAGTCACTGGGCACAAAGAAGCCATGTGAAAGAGCAGTTGCCACAGTTGTGTGGTTCATAAATGTCTCAGTCTTCTGTCCACGGGGTTTAGCCACGGAAGTTGGGTGAGGAAGATTTTTGAGTCTTAGGGAACTGGATTCCTGTATTCTCGCTAAAATTTGTTGGTTTTGCACATCTTTTTCCCAGTGAAAAATCACACGACTCTGAGAGCAGTGAGTTGCCATCTGCTCCATCTCCGTAGTAGGGCACAGCTCTTTTCCCTGTGTTCTTTTTGATGTTGGCCATCAGTGGCTCAAGTCTCACATACATCAATCATGAGCTTTTCCTTAGAGAGGGGCGAAGGGCTGGCCTGGGAATTTGCATTGCATCTGCAGGGGATTGAGAAGTCTTTCCCAAACGCTGACTGCTGTGGGAACACTGCAGACACAGCAGATCTGAATTTGGTGGCAGTATAATCCCGGACAGTGCTTTTTTTTTTTCACTAGTTTTTGCTCAGCTTTTATTGCTTTTGCCATCTGGCATTTTCTGCCTGGACTAATGAGGATTTTGCTGGGCATCGTAACATTAACCCAATTTATCTAGGCAAGGGCTTGTAGGTATCATCTCCTACGGAGATGCCCACAGTCTCATCACAAGCGATAACCGCAGCAGTTATTGTCCCCTGAGGAATTTTCTCCCCTGGATGAGAATTAAGATGAGTCCTTGAGAAATACATCATGACATCTTTGCTTGTAGCTCTCGTGTAACAGGGGTTTAACCCTAGTCATTTGAGCCAGGCTGCCAGAGAGATGTTTTAGCATGTCCTTCTCAGTATTCCAGAGATTTCTTGGCAAGCTTCATCAACAGAGGGTCCAAAATGGGCTTGTTTTAAACATCCTGAGAAGAAACAGTGTAAATCTACATGCAAGACTGGCTATCGGTGGATGGTAGCACCATCTTGTGTTCACTTCTGGAGCGGAGACATCACTACAGAGTCTCAATCTCTTTGGCAGCTCTCCTGGGAAAAATAATAACTATCGGCAAACCCTGGATTGACACAAGCCAGAGGCATAAAGTCTAGGCGAGGCTCCAAGCCTCCATTGCTCCTGGGGTCTCCAGCCAGGGCTTTTATTTTGTTTGCACATCAGAACTTAAAGCTGATTAAAGCTGTGTGCCAGTCATATCCCAGGGGATGCTTCCTTTTCATGGTCATTCCTACCACATACACTCCAGCAAAGCACTAGAATAGCCCTTTAAAATCAGGCATCTGAGAATTTTTCCCACCCTGTAAAGTTTCAATGCATAGAAGCTTTGCATTATCTCGTTTGATGGGCTATATCTGGACTTGATTATCACATGTTATTAAATCCAACCAGCAATTCCCTTCCAGAAACAGCTCTTGGAATAATTAAACACAGTTTCATCCTGTTTTAAGAGAGACTTTGTACACAAAAGCTTTTATCCCAGGCCATTGATTTGGTACAATGAGGTTAATTAATGACTCCTATTATTTCACAGTTGCATATTGGAATAGATCTCCCAAGTCTCGTCCCCCAAGTTTGTAACCTTTGAGTATCTCCTGCCTCCAGGTTCCCCATAGGCAGGATCAAGTCTCACTCATTCGCAGAGCAACATGAAGACACCTCTGTTGTGATGCACCAAATCGTGTTGTAAGCATCTCTATACGATGATGGAGTGGTAACAGAGAAAAGGAGGCACCAAGGTGCTATAGGTGTGCAGGAAAACAGAAGAACACAAAGAGGGAGAAAAGAAAGCAAGTGTCTCCACAGGGTGTGAGATTTCACCTATCTGGCCAAAGAAGTTATCAATATCACCGACGTGTTTGATCACTAGGCTGTCAGAGAAAAGGACTTAGGGGAAATGATGATAGGAAAGATGGATTCACCTTCAACACCGGGAATAATTTTCTGGGTGCCTGGAAAAAGTCTGCAAGAGAGCTGGTGTGCAAAGCTCTTTTGGGTACGTTCACCTAACGTTGGCTGGGACAGGGCTCACTACAAGGTGAGCAGGCCCCTCCTCAAAGGCACCATCCCAGGCTCAGCCTGGTGCTGGAGCTCTGTTTCCCCATCCTCTGGCCTCACATACCAGTATCTTCTGCACTGGGAAAGTATCTCCATGAGAAAGCCAAGTATGTACCAGCTGGCCAGAAAAGTGGGCCACTGCCAGGTTAAATCTTTCCCAGTTAACCTACATGTACGAAAAAGGTGCTCCTAGCAATTTTTTGCATGTCATCCTACCTGATTTCGACTGTGCTGTCACTTAGGTGCCTGGTTTTGAACCTAGATCTGCACTTGGCATTGGCAAGAGAAATCAGGTGACATTTGGCCAGATTTGAATTAATGACAAATTTGCTGCTGGTTGCAAAATCCGTATGTCATAACTGTTGTTTGTGAAAACTGTGAGATTAGAGACCGTGGTTTTGAAACCATAAGGTTGACCATGTACTGTTATTATGTTTGTTGTGTGGTCTATTTTGAAGCATTAGTAGGAATTTCCACTGTGGACCAGGTCTCCCTGGACACACCTACATGAGTATAGATGCACACTCCCTGTATAGCTACATAGATAAAAACTGGTCAAGTGTGTTCGTAACGTTGTTGGCCAATAACCATGTTTGTGAAATGTTAGAACATACCCTTGCACAAATTTGGCTCATTTCTGCTAAGATTTACCCCTGAACCCTTCCCACATTGGGCACTTAGTCCAGTCCGGGGACCATTCCCAGCTGGCAGCTTGCCCACAGGTTTGCTTTGGTAGCTGGCAGGTCAGCAGCACGGAGCCAAATCACAATATCCAAGGTAGTCCCAGTACATGGGAGCATCCCCTGACATAGATTCTGGGAAAGACCTTGTATTATCCTCATATTTTCTTTGCATTTGCAGAGATAACTTCAGGATTTCTAGCCTGTCTCATTCTTTGTCTAGAAATCTTGTTCTATGGGAAACCTGTGACAAACAGATCCATTTTCCTAAACAACCTTTCTTGGTGCAATCTGGTTCCACCACTGCACCTGCAGGCAGCTTTGCTCATTGCAACCAGGCAGAGTTTTGCCCTGCCTGCAGGCACCTTACAGCATGCTCACCTCCGCAGAGCTTGTCCAGCAAGCAAGGAGGCAAAAATCCCCTCTGATGAATGGGAAGGAGATTTTGCACTGACATTACAAGCTCTGTTGACCACCAGGCCATGCAAGTCTAGGGGAAGCTACAGCAGCTGGAGGGCATTTGTAAAAGACTCTCCTGTCATTCCCAGCCACGCAGTTTGGGAACCGCATTGCAATGACCCTCAATTATCTAATCTAGGGACAGGGCAAGTTGTAATTACACCTCTTTGAAAAATATAAATCTCTCTACTGGTTTTGCTTCAGCTGAGATTTTTCCAACCAGCTTTGCCGAAGAGCGGCCACCAAATTCCCAGGACAGAGTTAACTACAACTGTTACTGGATGGGGTTGGATTTAAGGAGGAAACTCAGGGTTGGAGGCTGGGGCTGAACAGACCTATCCATGAGGACAGTCTATCAATCTGTGGCAAGGAGATGATTTCCATCCATTAAGGTGTTTGATGCCACATGAACCTCAAGGATAAAGGAGTTTGGAAAGACGTTGAGGGAAAGGCTATGTGTATGGTCCTAACCTGAACTGAGGAGGATGAGTAGAAGAGGGATTGGCTGCTGGAAGACAAGGGTGCATCCGACCACCTAATGCTGATAGGGGCTGGGATCCTTCTTAGTAAAACTTGAAGGTTTTGCTCCCAACCTGCCCAGTGTCTGCCGTTTATCGTGAGTCTTACCACTGGCTTCTGCTGAAGCCAGGCTTTCATAGTCATTGTAAGTCTGAAGGACAGACATGACAGTCTTTTCCCATGCTATGAGTCCTTGTGTCATGGTCACCTCTGATATTAGCAGCTAGGCAAAAGGAGGGAGAAGCAATGTTTTATATTTTGGGGATGTGTAGTGCTATTAGATAGGGTTGTAATATAAATAAATCGCAGTATTCCCAAGCCTCTTGCACACACAGCAAGGGAGGTTAGGGAGACAAAAAAGTCAATTGTGGCCCTCTCTGTATTAGAGTTCAGAGGGGTCTGAGCACCCTCTTGTCTTGCCCTTAGCAGGGTTGTCAGCTCTCGCTCCCCCTGAGCTCAGAGGTGACCTAGGAGGATGCATCATTCCCATGCTATGCAGCTGAGGAGCGATCACCCTCACTCATCCGGCTTCGGGCTTCTCTGACATTAGGGTTGGCAATTATTGGTATGGTCTCCCAGCATCAAGAAATTAGCTATGATTGCCAGCTTATTTTATTTGAACCAACAAACAGGTGTCAGATGAAAATTACTTTCTTTCATGCCTAACCTCAACCACATTCAGCATCTGTACAAGTGAAGTGGATGTATATAGCAGACTCAGACACCTTCACTACTCAGGAATCACGGTTCTAGGTGTAAAAATACCCCGGATTTATTACATCATAGCAATTAATGTCAAAAAGTACCGTGGATATTCACTCAAATTTCAAGACACACTCAAAATTGGTATTCTTCTGCGTTTACCTTCCACGCCTATTTTAGCAAATGAGTTTGCTGGCAGAAAACTCCACTCAAATAGCTAATTAAAGCTACTCAGTAGGAAAGCAGATTTCAAATTTGTAAGTACGAAACACAGCATGCTGTAAGTATGCTCTAAGTGTAACAGTCATCTAGGTAGGCACAACAAAAAAATGCTTTGACCTACCTCAGCTGGGCTCACAGTCTCACAAGGATGGCCAGCCAGCAATCACCAATCAGCAGGCTTGGTCACCCGGAACAACAAAATATTACCTTAACTTCCTTTTTTTCTGCTAAAAAGCTTTAGAAGAAGGTGATGAAGTTAGAGCCATTTCCAACCAAATGGCATTAGGTCACAATTCATGTGATCTACACCCATAGTCAGCCTGAGTTTGTGACAATCGGAGTGTTGCTGGTGGAAGAACTACAAATGGTTCAAGGGAATTAGGCAATAACTACCATCAGCTGGGATTCAAGTTTGAAAAAAAATCCCCATCTGCTGATTCCAGGAACACAGGAGAGCAGGGAAAAAAGCCATTTGAGAAGCTAATTGGTCACACATTCTCTGTGTAGCTGGTGCTGTCCTCCATGTTAAAGCAATTTGGTAAGGACCAACTTCTTTTAGAAAAGCTCTCCTGTTCTCCCTTTGGTATTCTGTGAACCTTTGAGGTTCTCATTGGCCAAAAGCAGAGATACGGAGTAATTTGGCAACACAGATATGCTGATTGACTTGCCAGCTCATATTTGCTAACCATCTAGTTGGTGGAACCATCTAGTTGGTGGCTGTAAAGTAAAACTTGCAATAGCTGAGCTCTTATCACCTTTGTGATAAGTGGGCACATTTCATCATATCTGTGTGGCTGTGTCCATACAAAGAAATTAAACAGCAGAAGACCTTCCTGGGCACTGGATTGCAATGATTCGGTTACTAGAATTATTTTTTTAAAAAATGTTTTAAACCTTTGCTGCCTGGCATTCTTCCAGACAGCTTCCATCATCCAAAACTTAGCACAAGTCAAAGGGCAATTCAAAAGTCAGTTTTGATGGGACTTTTCTTAAGTGTCAAAGAGTTGACCTTGCTGGAAATGAGCAGATTGTCACATGGGACCTCAGGACCACAGGAAGGGCCCTGACCATGGTGACTTTCCTTGTAGGCACTCTTTTTTTTCTGTCTATTAATTTTGTTTTAAATAGGTCCAGAAGTTGAATGGAGTACAAAGAAAGAGATAAGGAAAAAAGAAATCAGAACAGGATTCTAAGTCTTATGTAGCTAAAAAAGGAGGAGGAAAACAAAAACTGAAATCCTTCCTTTACTGAAATTGGTTTCAATACAGTACCTGGGGTGCTAATTTTATGGTCATATTGCATTTCATGAATTCTACTGAACATTTCTGCAAAACCATCCTGTTGGATGTGAGTAGTCCTTAAGTCTGGGCTATGTCCTAACTTCAGCTCAGGTGCTTGAACTTTGATTGCTTTTTTCTCCTGGCTGTACAGGGTGGCAGAGTTTGTTAGACTTGTGTTTTAGGTGTCCGTAATTACTTACCAGTGATTTCACACTGGAAGTATAGTAGTCATGTTGATAGACTTAGATCACAGTGCTTGACTTTAGGAGACAGATAATTAACCAAGCGACCAAAGTTAGGCTTGGGATCAGGGTGCTGTTCTCAAGTGGAGTCATAGTCCCTGCAAGTCATCATGGGTTTAAGTCACATGCCTGGCTGGGATTTTCCTATTTCTCTCTGCCTTGCATGGGAGCTGCTACGGGTTGTACTAGGAGGAGTGAAAGCAATAATTTGTCAAAGCTTTGTCTTGCAGGTTTATTCTGATAAAGAAGAAAAATAATTCTTGAAATAAACTTAAAATAAAGAAGGAGGAAGACTCTGTCTCCTTTGTCAGTCAGAGAGCAACAGTCTTGAGGGAAAGGATGTGATTTGTTTCCCTGGGGAGATGTGATAGGAACGCAAAGTATAAGGTGACAAATTGAGGCTCTTCTTCTGTGGACACATTCGTTGAACCACCAGGTTCTACTGGACTTGGCCTGTCTCCTCACATCCATTTAGTCACATGTATTGCCTTCTCATTGAAGGACTCTAACTGGATGTCCCAACCTTATGTGCTAGTTGTAAGAACACTGTTGACAAATTTCTGTGAAATTGTACTGGAAATGGATTGATTATGGGCCAGCTCTGTCTTGGAGAGCCTTCTTTCATGTCATTGTTTTGTTTTGAACTTGTCTGATGTTTTTGTATCTGACTCAACTATAGCAGATCAAAGGTGATCTACTTGCAACGTTTTTCTGTTTCAGAGAAAAAAAAAGGTTGGTACCATTGCCATGGGAAGAAGTAGTTGTAGTTATCAAGAAGAGGAGTTCTGAGAAGAGAGGACATTTCTCTGGCACACAAGAACTGAAAAGTTCATAAGAAGTTATCTGCAAGACCAGGCTTCAGAGCTGCAGGAACCTTCCCCTGTTTACAAGCTCAGACTGACAATGAGCAAATCTTTGCAATTTTAGCATGTTTAATACTTCTTTTGATTTCATTCTGTCCTCAATCTGAGGAGAACAACCTCAGGAGTGACAAAATTAATAGACAAAAGTACACCTCAAACCACTATCCACCAGAACACTGGGAAAGCTTACAGTGGACGTGAGTCTTGGATTTAGGCTTACCTCTGTGCTTGGGTGGGGCTGTAAATGAAACCAAATTTTTAATAGCTGAACACTGAGAATTTGTTATATGAAGATATAGTACATAGTTATTCCTGTAAATGGAATGTTTCCTCTAACCGGAGGAGTTATTACTTCAAGTTGTTGGCCAAGTAGAGACGCCTGGAAATGAAGTGTGTTCTGGACCCAGGACCAGTGGATTAAGGAAAGGTTTACAGTGAGACCACCACTGAACCAGGCTAAGAAAGTGCAAATGATGACAGCTGTTGCAAAAGAATAGGCTACAAAGATAAATGATGAGATGGCTGCACAAAACACTCCTCAAATAGCTGTGACTGACAAATGAGTTGGTGACAATTAACAGTCTGTGCACAGACAATTATTGAACAGAAGATGTTGTGGTTTTTTTTCCTCCCCAGTATTTCGATATTTTAACTGGCTCCAGAGCTTCAGCAACCCGATGCTAGACATGCAGCTCTGGAGCTTCTGTCCTTGCATGGTTGGTGACAGCCAACACGGCTTCACCAAGGGCAGATCGTGCCTGACCAACTTGGTGGCCTTTTATGACGGGGTGACAGCATCGGTGGACAAGGGACGAGCAACGGATGTCATCTACCTGGACTTGTG
>JAAGAY010142144.1:0-47872 GCA_011801015.1 Ardeotis arabs
CCACGTCCTTCTGATGTTGGGGGCTCCAGAGCTGGACGCAGTGCTGCAGGTGGGGTCTCACCAGGGCAGAGCAGAGGGGCAGAATCCCCTCCCTCGACCTGCTGGCCACGCTTCAGCCCATGCAGACTGGAATGATTCTGCAGTGGCACTCACCTTCAGAAGGGTCGTTTTGGTTGGGTCGAGACGTGAATTGCATTCAACCTAAAATAAAAGGAGGAAAGAGGAACATGGTATCACACAGAAAACTTGAAGAGTCAGATGTAAAATTGAAGGCAGCTGCACCAGAGGCAGTGGCTGTCTTCAGCAATGGGAGCTTCTCTGGGGCCACGAAGGACTGAGCAAGAAAGCAGAGAGCATGCAGGAAGAGAACCATGAATGAAAGACGCAGAGAGGAAAGGTGGGTGTTCCCATCCAAGGGGACCTTGTGGTGACAGAATGTCACTGTTCTGAGAGATGGGGCTGCGGCTTCAAAGGAAATCATCCCCTGGTTTGGAGGACGCACCATGAAACCCTGGAGCACCTTCTAGGCTCTGACTGGGCAGGGAGGAAAGGAGACGTCTGTGCAGTGCAGCGCGGAGGGAGATCACTCAATCTCCCGGCCAGACAAGGAGGCCACAGTCACCCGTTCTCTACACGGATGCTGCAAAAAGAACAGGTGGAGTCCTATAGAAAAAGTAGCCCCAGCAGGGGAGATTATTATGAGCTGGGAACCTGGGCAACCAGACAGGCAGACCAAGATCCAAAAGACTCTATCCCATCCCCTAGCTGTGGCCGGGAAGCAATGAGAATCCTCAGGAATATTATCCTAGCAAAGTCAAAACTTGGAGAACGTCTCAGACTTCCCGACCAAACAGACTGATGAAAAGGCAACAGGCCATGACCAGGAAAAGCCCTGCAGCAGTTCTCCATGCACAGCTCCTAGCTCCAAGCTACTGCTTTAGGAGACTCCTACACTCTTCCATGGTTTCTTAAGACTTCTTTTGTTCACAAAGCCCCGGTCTCCCCACAATCTCCGGCTGAAGAGGAGGAGCAACATTCACCGCAACCATGCTGCACTGTGCCCCGTTTATAACTGTGCTGGGGAAGTGGGTTTCAGGTGTCGCAGAGAACAACAGGAAGGAGGTGTTTCTAAGTCTTGCCTTCCCTACTACACAGTGCTTTTGCAGAGCTCTGTATGATCCCCCACCACAGGAACTGGAGTCACGTTGCTTATTTTTAAACCCCAGGTAGCCTCAGTAGAACAGCAAGAGACCAGCAATTCATGACGTGAACTGAACTCCAGGCAGCAGGCTGGCAGAGCTGGGGAAAGATGCAAGCTCCTGAGAGGGGTCCTCTGCGTCACCTGTTGAGCAAGATGCTTGGGCACAAGGATTCTTACTCAGGTCCTGATTCAGATCACCTCAGAGCTGCCCTGCAGGGCCACTAAGCCTCCCGAGCCTCAGCTCTCCCACTAGTGGCTGCCAGGTCTCAGGAGCTGGGGGACTACTCAAGAGCTTGGGACAAAGCCACTTCTGTGACCAGTTCTGGGCAAGGTGAAAGCACTGCTGGGTGAGGCAGGTTTGCTAAGCGATTTGTGGGGCTAAAGTCATGAGAGGAAAGAGTTCACATATACGTACCACTGCTTCCACGGCAGGTGAGTTGTCACCAACCACTAGCAAGGCAGGGCACCTGGTCAAAACCCAGAACAGAGAGATGTTACTCAGTGCATCTAAGGGGCTTCTGAGAAGGCTGAGCTCTGTGAACCAACAACTTCATGAAAAGTTAAACAACGCTCAGCAAAATCCCTACCTGCCACCACATCGTGGCACTTTGTTGCACCAAAACACCACCACCACCAAAGTACTGCCACTGTTGCACACGTGTTAAAAGATGTGCCTAGGGCTTGGAGAAACACCACCCCAGGCTGCAAAAGGGAGCACGCTCTCTGAAATGAACGTCTGTTAGGAATTTAAGAATAACCACGTCCAACAGAGCTTAACGCTTCTGAGGCTGGCTACTGCTCAGCACTCTATTTTGGATTTTAGAAAGAAATACAAAAGATGCTGGGGAATAGATTGAAAAATGTCACAATCTCAAAGTCTCTGTTGGCAAAGCTGGGTCTTCAATGGCCATTTTTATATGCATTGTAATTCTAGAAGAAAAATTAGCATTCAATGTGGAAAATATACAGGAGGTCACTGATCAAGTGGCTGCGAATTTACACCATTCATTTACAGATCAAGGTAAGAAAGGGGTGGCTAGAGGCCCGACTTCTGTGTGTTAACTAGATGACAAAAGCTAGACTGGAGAGACCGTGTGCCGCAGACCTCAGAGCCAGCGGAGTACCACCTCTAAGGAGACAAAGGATCTACATGCAAGTCTACTGGCACAGAGATCCACTCTTCCACAAGAAATATTTCAAGGGCCTGCAGACCTCTGTGAGTCACTTGAATGGACAGACGGTGCTCTGTGGCTTATCTGCCTGCACAGAGCAGCACGACTGGCTCTGGGGTTTGGCTGTGGATGCCTAAAACATCCCTGGGCCTGGCAGGAGCAGAGGTCCATGCCATTTCCAAGGAGCGAAGAGCAGAGCCTGGACAGCAGGCTGTAGCCCAGCCCAGGGATCCTGCCTCAGCACTGCAGTTTGCAATCTTCATGTGCTCTGTACATTGGAGATAATTTGTCCCTTTTGCTTTCTTGCTTGGAATCTGAAAATTTACACTTCTCCTGCACTGATTATCACTAGTCCTCCAGTGTCTGTCCCTTCTTGGCTGTACCCTGCACAGACTATCCCCTCCCAGACGAAAGAGTCACTGCCAAAGTAGGAAAACACGGCTGTATTCTCTGCATTCAGAACCCACTGCCGTCTCTGGGAGAACTGTGCAGGTATTTTTTTTCAGCAAGGTGGGAGAAAGCAGTGAGTAACAACAAACAAAAATCTGCCTCCCAAATTTTTCATGCAAGGTAACCAAACTAACAGCTCAGCAAGCACAGTGACTGCTGGGTGGATACACTTATTCCTCTGACCCTGCCTTCTGGAGAATCTCAGTGTGTTTTTAATGAAAGGGCTTCCGGACACTGCTCTGCCCCGTTCTAGCTGACAGTGCCTCACAGCCCGGGACTGTCTGAACAGCCTTCCCACTGCTTGGCCTTGTGGGGTTCTTGCTGAGAAGCAGCACCAGCTTTTCTGCTGAAGGGGCTGTGCAGTAAGTAACTGAGACAGCCTGACTCAGAGCAACTTACTTGAGTGTTTTTGCAGTATTTTCATTGACGCCAAGAACTGGTCTCTCAATTTCCAGGTCTCTACGACTGAAAGACAAAACAGAAAAATTCTCCATCAAATCGGCAGAGGAAACTGGTTATAGCAGAAGCATAAAAAATCCAACCAGAAGTGCTGGCTCCAGGACCCAGGCAACAGGTTATCACTCCCTGTGCCATGTCAGCAGTCACCGTCAGAACACAGGACCCACGCTCCCATGGCAAACTTGCTGCAAGATGACCTGCTGAGGTGTGAGAGGGTCATACACGCACGAGGGCTGAGCTCGGCTCAGGATAACGGCTGAGGACGGCTGAGGACGGAGGTTCATATGATGTAATATCCAACAGACTAATACATACGGCAGCAAATCTACCGAGGAGGGAAGCTACGGGAGCAATCTAGCAGGCAAAAAGCTATCCTGTACCTGTTGTATGAGGTGAGGAACAGCTGAAGGTTATCTTGGTTAATGTCCTGTGCGATATGAAGCCTGTACGTCTGGATCAAATCTAGATTTGCCTGCAGTTCCTCCTGTACAAAAGCAGAAGAATTGAAAGACAGGGACATGGTCTTTTCACAAGTAAACAAACAATTCTCATAAAAATACTTCAGCATTAAACTGCCTCCATGCATATCGTTCCCCTGCGAAGAGCAACACAGAGGGCAGCGACTCCAGACTGCGTTAGTACCCAGGCTACATGAAGTGTTTCTGCGACATGACGGTTGCGTGCCCTACTTTGTTAACGTGACTACGCTTTTACACATGGCAGTGCTGCAGGAGTACAAAGGTCTCTTGAGATGGGATAAGTTAGCTCCTGAGCCTCAGTAATGCTTACACGGATACAAATCACTCTGTTTTAGGAAGGTCTTCCGCTTATGTTTAATGCTAAAGAAGGAAAGCTTTATAGGGAAGCCCCAAGACTGAGACCAAAGGAAAATTTAAGCCCAACACCCAGTTCTACGGAGAAATTGCATTCCAGTGAGAGCTAGAGAGAGACAGAGAGAAAAGGGAATGCAAGGAAGCACTACATATAATGAGGGGGCCTGGAAGCGGGGAGAGAACAGCATGCACTCTAAGCAGGAGGAAGTTGTGCAACTCCTTCCGTGCTGATGTGTATTGCTGCAGGAGGGCTTCAGGCCTGGGACTGATCTGCTGCATGTCACACACGGTGTGCATGAGGCACAGACCCTTTCAGCTGCCCAGCAGCTGCTTGGGAGCCAGCAAATCCCAAAGAGAAGGTATTGCTGTATCCAGTTTTCAGAAGGCGCTGGTTTGCCTCTGCTGAAACTGAAGGGGGAAGACAAAGAGCAGAACACAGCAGTTCGACATCTGCACGCATACAATATCCCACCGTCAGCTCCCAGCTGACCCGTGCTCTACTCACAGCCCAAACGCTTCCTCGCTGGCTACAGAGAACTAGCTGCCACTGCTTTCTGCAGCCAGTTGCCACACAGACAGGACTTCCAGCACCAGTGTGCGACACTGGAGACAGTTAGGGCAAGCACGAGGACGTGCGTGCCCCCTGCAGCGTGCAAAACCCTGATGCGAGCTTGACACAGAGAAGAAAGTACTACCTGTGGCAACCCTTATTTGACGGATCAGAGCTATTTCTGCGCCTGTACAGAAGGTACAGCTCCATGTACAGTTGCAAAGACAACCTTAACATCTGCTGGGTACTTACATGGCCAAAATGATGTGCCAAGACAATATCCACTATGTTGGTTGTCCAGCCTGAAAACTGAAGAGTGACCGTGAATGAGGAGGAGGGAGAGTAACTCGAAAATGCAGTTTCATTACAAATTTCAAGGTAGCTCCTTGGAGTAAAGAAAATAACAAAGAAACTATTCAAATTATATGAGAAACAAATGCCTGAAGCTTGGAATGGGCGTGCAAGGCTCCAAATAAGTCTCTGAACACACAAAATACAGCTCTCCAGAAACCTGGAACTCTGAATAACTTCAAATGGCCAGAATAATGGAATAATTCAAAGATCCATTCAATCTCAGCCCGCAAGCATGAGTACTAAATCAGAGGAAAGCTGAATGCTCAACATCCACTCATCTCCAAGCAGTTTATGAGGATTTCTCATTCCCATATGATCACACCCACCCCTGCTCCTATGGTGGAGGCCATACTACACCCAGACTGAGAATGCAGCAGGGACAGAAATGAGATTGTACAATTTTTGACATAAACTGACAAATTCTTGTACTCTGTCCTTTTTCTTCTTACTCTACACACTGTTTATTAAGGACTGTGGACAGATGTGCAGGGGAAGGAGAATCTCACCTTGGATGCTGCCCAGTCAATCCAGCCCTTCGCACATGGATCAACATTAACAAGAACGAGTCCCTCCACCAGGTCCGGGTGGCTGAGCTGTGGGGTGAGAACACAGGCACGCTCAGAAGGATGACTCGCCCCACACCTTGGTCTACAGCAGGCACAGCAGCTGGAAAGCTTCTTGTAAAATAGAAGACAGAGTAAAATGAAGACTAAGTAGGGAGCTCCTTCTGCATTGGGCAGCCAGAGGCCTTTTCAGAGCCTGGCCCAAAGCTGGCTCCCAGCCAGACCTTACTCAATTTGGTTGTTGGCACGGGGGACCGGCTGCTCACGCAGCACCTGCGGCCCGAGCAGGCCTCAGCAGTGTCTTCTGGTGACTCGTGCATCTAGTGCAGCCGCAGGTCCTGCCCAGGCTCCCGTGTCTGACAGGGCTGTGAGCAGCTCTGATCTGGCACCGCCGCGCAGGACCTGGACAAAGCCCTGTGCCCAGAGAGCACCTCCTCCCACTCCTCAAGGAACAGGCAGTCTTCTCCCAGGAGAGACGTGGCAAAATTGCAAGATTTGGCAAATGGCACCGGAGTTGGTGCTGAGGCCCCACAAGCACCTGCAGCCTGAGCAGAGGTCTGGGAAGCTCCGTTGCCCCCCAGCGCGCAGACACCCCGTCCCCTGCTCCAGTCTGGCATCCCCAGAGCCCTGCAGTTTACCTTGGGGGGTGTGTGTGGGGAGCATGGGTACAAAATACTGTGAGAACCGCCTGCAAACACAAACCCGGCAACCTAACACAAGCGGAGCTCTATGCTCACTCCAAGGCTGAAATTTTACGGCAGCTCTTCTGCTCCGTTGTATAGACTAGCGCTGGTTAAGCAGAAGGAAACAACTTCGTCCTCAGCAGGAAATTGCAATCCAGGTGGCGTGGCAAGGCCTTTCCGGCATTTCACTGAGCTGACAATAAAGGCTTCTTTGTGTGATCTTCTCTTTAGCAAGACCAAACACTATACAAGGTGGAAAATGCAAGGAACAGAGCAGACACCAGTGCCTCACACTGCCCCAGGCTCAACCTTGACTACCGGAAATGGGAAGCAGAGAACTTTTTGTAGGAGGGGCAGCTGCGTGGTGAAGTGGCTTTAAAAAGCAACAATGGCAACTCTACACTCAACAACTTGAAGGAAACTTTACTGAGAAACTCAGATTTCTGGTTTGTTTTTTTTTTTTAACTCTACCTCTGAAAGACTCAGGCAAATTCCTGGGCTGCTGAACTATGTTCACTGATTTCATGTGCTTATAAACGCTCCACCAGAGAGAAATGTAGAAGTAAGTACCAAGATAAAGCTAGCACTCTCTTGTCAAAGGGTAAGGTGCAGAATCTACACCCTTCCAGTGAAAAAGCACATTCTTCATCAGTGTTGGTTCACAGCACATCACCAAATCAATTGTTTGGTGCCACAGACACTGGAAACAACACACAGTAATGCAGCCAGTCTTTGTGAAGACACGAGGCTGGATATTCCTAGCAGCTAGGATGGGCTCTTCTGACTCAAAGACATCACATTAGCATCTTTCCATGTCTGGCATAGCTTCAGAGTAACCTTGGCTGCTCCAGTTGAACCATCTGGATGCAGGCAGCCCTCACATGGCTCCCTGCAGGCCTACTGTAATTACTGCTACTTTGCCCACGCCCCACCAACGGTCCGTTTGATCAGTGGAAGACCACAGCTCATATAAGACACAAGGAAAGGAAGAGATACTTACTGCACATCTGCTGAGGATATAAGCGCCAGCTCCCAGTCCAATCCCAATGAAGCTTTTCAGGCTGAAATACAGGCATTTCACAATCAGCAAGGCTAACTGAAGCTCAGAGCTGAAGCATCCCTACAGACGAAGCCTCTCCTCCCTCTGCCGTTCACTTACGGTTCATTTTAAAAATGATCCGGCAATAAGGTAGCAGCTATAAATTATCTAAAGTGGCACACAATGCTCCCAGCACAAGAACCAGACAGGGTTACACAGGTTAGGAGGTGCTCAGGCCTCTTGGGACAACTCAGTGAGCATATCAGATGTTGCAACCAGAGGCAGAGGCAGGTGCTGGAACGGTTGTATCCAGCTGGCTCACCCGTTTCCTTTCAGAGACTTACTTCAGGTGCGTCAGAACAGCAGGCAGCATTTCAGCCAGTTCATCCATACTGGGATACTGGTACCTGAAAACCAAGAGAGACTGAAATCAAAGCACCTCCAAATACAGCTCGACAGAGGTTACCTTCCAGTTCTACCCCAGGTAGGAGAGACAAGGAACATCTAAGAGGTATGTGCATAGGTGATTATTTTCCAGCAACACTGTATATTCCAGCCAGCTGAGCGGATCTCTTCTCTCAGAGCAAGACCAACCAAGAGCTGGGGTTTTCTGGGGACTCAGACTTCTGTGGGAGGATGGACAGATGGAGCAAGGAACACCAGCTAGACGGCAGTGTGCTGGGCTCATGCTCAAGTCAGAAAGCTGGTACCTGCACTCACCACTAGTGAGGGCTTTACCCATGCCTCCGTAACAGGAGAGTTCCCTGAATGCCCCTTGGGAAGACTCCTAATTTCCCCACTTTTTCTGCTCCTGAACGCTGCCTCCCACTACACTCAGCCTGGCAGTCCCAGCTGGCTTAAACTGGGTGCTGCCTCAGTGCAGACTGCAGTCCAGACCACCTCTGGAACAACAAGGGTCTCTGCGGGGCTCCTACCCAGATGGGAATGGGGGGGCTCCTTCCTGCTGGCCTGGTGCGTCCACGTGGCACACGGCAAAATGCTGAGTGATCTCTTGCATGTCTTCAAAGTTAAAGAACGCGTTAAAACAGGATTTGTCTACAACAACAACAAAAAAGAAAGGAGATGTTTGCTGAAGTTTTATTGCGATCCACCCTCCAAACACCATGGCATGCACCTGCATGAGCCCACCCCCCGTGCTGAGCCCGCGGGGCAGTGGATGGTGGGTGATGCACGCTGCTGTGCCCCCCTGACTGCAACGCAGCAGCCAGTCCCAGCAAAGTAACTGCCATGACTGGAGGGCAGGCAGACAAATGACACCCCAGCACGCATGCCCACGAAAACAGGGCCTGGCAGCGCTGAGGAGCACCTGTGTGAACATCACAGTGCGTGTTGGGTGGGAAGACACGTGCAAGGAGCAACTGATCCCGTACAAATATTTACACTACTTCTGCAGCCTTGCAGAAGAGACTTGGTCACCTGTCCAGCATGCAGGGAACAGATGCCTTGTGGCAGCTCTATCACTCCACCACAGCAGCGCAACAAGCCAGCTAGAGCACTATCGTGTGGCGGGGGGACCCATTTCCACCTTTCCACCTTGGCCCTACCTTTCAAGGGCTGTTGCAATGGACGTGGGCATGCCACGGGCTCTCTCTCCTGCAGACCTTTAACTTTTTAACCTGGAATGACCTGTACCATCTCAGCTCCAGGCCAGTCCCACTGGTCCCCATACTCAAAAGCAAATACCACGAACAACCACTTTCTCAAGGTCCTGGAAATGGAAGGGCTTACGGTTGAGGCCAATGTCATGGTACGTGAGGATGACAGGTCTGTTCCCCTTGGGTGTGCCCCGCATGGTGACATGGACCATTCCGAAAGCTGTCTCAATGTCATGTTCCTGCAGAGAGAGAAGAAGGAGCCCCAGCGTTATGTCTGCTGCCTGTGCCACAGGGAACCCTCACTGAGGGCCAGCAGCAAGGGCCTCATCCACACTTCAGCACTGCTCTCCTATCCACAGCTGGTGGCTCGGTACAGCTCGCCCCAATCTGCAACCCTGCCAAATCTCTCTCTCCAAGCACTGCCAAAAGCAGGTTGCTTTTGTACAGACGTGTGAAGGCTTTGGGGCTCTGTCTTCCTGCAACCAAGATCTCATTTCAACGGCCTTTAGTGACGTTGCTGCACCACAGCAGAAGCCGGGTGTCGTGTCCATCTGTCTCTAGGGGCTCCTGGCATCACGAATGCAGCTCCATTCCCACAGCCAAACCCTTGCTCCCCAGTTGGCATCCCTCTCCCTCCAACCCACCAGTCCACAGGCCTCTTTTCCAGTGGGCCTCCAACCCACACCCCTGGGAACGTCCTGTCGGTAGGCAAGCTGATGTGAGGGGACACAGTGATGTCCCAGAGGCTGGCAGCAGCCCCAGCCCCTGGGGACCATTCACCAGAGCATTTTGGAAACAGCATTACAACACAGAGCAGGCCGATGGATGGGACACCAAAGAGACCCAAGCTCCGCAGAGCCAATCACTGGCTGCCTTGGAGGCTGTACCCATCCACAGAGGAGCGGGCAGCAGCTTTCTTCTTCAACAGCATTAAAAATGAAAGATACAGGTCCACACGTACCTGCCCTCCTGGGCTGCCTGTTCACTGCAGACCCACCTTGGCCATTTGGCCAAGAGTCCAGCAGACCTTGACCACACTGCTGCATTGATGTTCACCGCAGCTCGGCCCACAAGCCCTGACCTGCCACCCCAGGGAAGGCTGAGGACTGTGCCTTAACCAAACACTTTTTTTCCTTGCTACCAGGTTTGGTAATGGTAAAACACCCTTAGGCTCCTCCAGCAGCTGGCACAGATACAGGAGGTTACGCTGGTTTCCAGCTGGGTGTCAGTGGAGCAGTTTCATGACCTGTTTCATGACTATTTGCTAGCAAAACTATGTGCCTTTTCCCAAGCAAAATATGGAGGGCTTTCTGCGCTGTGCCTCGCATAAGAGAGCAAGAGGACCACGAGGCCTCTGCGCACCTCTCCAATACCTGTCCAGCACAGAAACAGAAGCCACAGCCTCACAATGACAAACACAGAAGTGCCTACAAAGTTGTCTGAGTTTAACTAAAATAGCTGCAAATGCATCTAGACAAACACTGATCTGGGATAAATATGGACTTTGGAAAAGCTGTGGAGATGGCGGTATGGCTGGGTACACAATGTCATCTCAAAGTTCCTTCTCTCACCTACAGAAATCAAAGGAGAGATATGCTCTGACTTACAGACACTGTAAAAAGTGTCAATTATTTTCTGGATGTTAAAAAATCATCTGCTTAGGGAATAGCCTCATGGCTCAGCCTGAAGAGAAGACATTACAACCTCAAAAATATTTTGTACTAGTTTACACAAAGTATGTGATTTTTTTCTTTTTCCAATCAGTAATTTCCAATACCCTGAAAGTGATCAGACCCAATACAGGACAGGTAAGAGTACTCTGCTCGCAGCACATCTGAAATTCATCTCGCCTTCTTTTCTAGGCCCTCCCAAGGGCTGGCTGTGGACCAGATTTAGTTCTCGCAGTGAAAGATCCTCCTTCCCCTAGCTGTACTTCTCTTTGGGGGCCTCAAAGCCTCTCCCCTTCTTCCAGAAGCACGGCAACAAGAGCAAGCTGCCACAGCCAAATCACCCAAGGTAGCTTCACGCCTTCTCCAGCTTGGCTTTGAAAGAGAAAAAGACACCGCTCACTGCCCTCATCCTCAGAAAGCACTTGGGTTTTACTCGCACGCAGCTGTTGCATTGCGGACGTGGAGAAGCGGGAGCAGCTACAAAGCAGCAGCGACCTGCAGTAGGTGCAGGCAAGAGCATAAGGCAGGTGAGGTTCTCCAGGCTGATGCTCACCTGGCTCCCTCAGGAGCCCACCTTAGGAGGGGGCTGTGGGCCGAGGCATCCTGCGCAGGTAGGAAACGACCACGCCACGCGTGCAGAGCGAGCCTGGGCCCACGCAGCAGGACTGCCAGCCCCTGCGGCAAGCGTGCACAAGGAAGCCCAGGACATGGTCTCTGTCTCCTGAGCCTCTGGAAACCGCCAGGCTCTGCCTCCCGCCTATCTTCTCGGCTCTCTGGACCTTGGCTCTGCTAAGCCGGGCAAAGTCCTGTTTTGTACTCCGGTGGGACACGTTATGCAGCCACAGCAGTGGTCCTCGTTTTAGTGTTCTCCAAGTTTGCAGCTGTTAACGAGCCCATTAACAAAACTGGTAGTTTTTGGACAAGGTGGAGGGTGGCGACTGGCAGTGTATGCGGCTGAAACGGCAAAGCGCAGCAAACTCACGGCAGAGTCCAGCGAGCGCCGCAGCAGCCAGAGCTCGCAACCCGCGGCTGCGCTCCCCTACGCGTCCCAGCTAACCAAGTGGCGGGCTGCCATGAAAAGCGGGTCTCTCTGCCAGCTCTGGCATTGTTGCTCTCTTTTATAAGCAGCTTTAACTCATTGACCTGGCAGGAAACTATCCAGCTGCCTTTTATGTTTTTTTAATTGCACTTTGTAAGAATTCTGCCAGGTCAATGAGTTAAGAAGCTCAGAGGTCTGGCAAATGCTGGTTCTGGATGCCCAGCGGGATGCACTGGGTGGCAGAAGAAATAACCCTGCCCTGAGCAGGAGGCTGGTTAAGCTGACTCACGTCTCATGAAACTGCAGCTCCAGAGGAGCAGGGAGGGTTTTACAGGCAGCAGCAAAAGGTCGACTATCAAACAGAAGCACAAAACCCAAACTGAGCCAACAGTGAGAAAAGCACAGAAATCAACAAAAGAGCTGATGAGAAAGACGTCAGCAACACAGCGCCTTTTCTGGAATTACATTCAAACTTACTGCTAAGGTCGTATGTGCTTCCACTAGGTAGAATACCGGACAAGGTCCTGGAAACAGAAACACCTACCTCTCTTCAGAGCTTTTGTTCAAGCACCTCGATGTGCTTTATATTGTACCACCCCGCCTTCTGAGTTGAGCTTGGGCCTGAGCTCCCTCGCAGGGAAGGAAGAGTTTCCTAAAAATCAATCTTTGCTCCTCCATTGACTTTGACTCCTCAGGCTGTATAAAATGCGACTTGGGGAAATGAGATAGCTTGCAAGAAAAGGTTTTCCACGTCACCACGAGGCACCAGCTCAATGTGAAGGGCACTCACCTTGCCTTCAATCACACTAACGATTCAAATGCAGGGAATGTCCACTGAAGATGGAAGCAACTTGAGAAATTCCATCTTTAACAAATCTCAGTGAACAGCACTTCAAAAAAATTTAAGATGCTAAATCTGCAAACTTCTTACTCTGCCCTGTACAGTGACAAAGCCTTAGACTGGGAGAGCTTAAAGCTTTATCCCTTTTTTTTCCTTGTTCATTCCCAGGCAGAAATCCTTCTCCTGGGAAACAGCTTCCCTCCTCTGCTTCCTCTAGTTAAAGCTTTTTACTTTTTAAAGGCTTTTTCCAAGCTCTACAAAGCAAGTAGCAGGCAGTACATTCGAGACAAGGGTTTCTACATTCACTTTTTTAGCTATACATTGCATCATCGTGCTGATCTCCTTTTCAGGATTACCTGGAGAGACAAGACTGAGTTTTACCCCTAGCTTCTCTGCAGGTACTTCTACATCCATTTTCCCAGTGAACTTTATTTTCTCTGAAACTTTGCCCTGTAGCTTTAGGGCTTTTATCTTGACCTATGATTGCAAAAGACAAAAACACTTGCAGATGTCACACAATTACAGCACACAACTTCCCTGTCACCTGCTTTTCTCCAAAACAGCTCTCCCACATATCAAAGCCAAAGGACAGCACGAGGCAGATGCTTAATACAGAGCTTCGGTATCACGCTTCAGACAGCAACAACAGTCTCTACACCTGTAAGATACAACTGCTATCTTGAAATGGTCCAAAAAAAGTTATTATTTCATTATGTCATTACCAGTTTATAACTCTTCCGAACATGGAGCGGAACAACCCAGTTACAATGGGTACCAGAGTACTCAGTGAGAGACCAGCAGCCTTGCAGGCTGCACCCTCTGCCCTTGCCAAACGTGCTTTCTCCCCGTCCTTCTTGTAGGTGTGCCTTCCCTGGCAGCCATCCCGCGAGACGTCCTGCCCGCGTTGCACTGCCTCCAGAACCACTGCCACCCACGACGCTGCACATTCTCTCCTGGTATTCGCCCATGGCTCATGTAGAAATGCAGCGTTGGAAAGCATCAGACACTTGTCATCCTTACTGCTCAGACACTGGCATGCTTTGTTTCTGGTCCCTGTTCAGGTCAGCTTTGACACACTGCAGCGGTGCAGCTCGAATGGAGATTCAAGGACTGCCACCTTGCAGCTGTCTAACTCCAGCTATGGTCTAAACACTGATCTGGTCCAGGGAACCAGCAATAGGAGAAGGCGGGTGGAAAAGACATGGTCAGGACACAGCCAGATTTGTACATGCAGTCTGCAAAATAAGGGAGATGAATGCGAGAGAAGATGCTGATCTGCAGTTGTGTTTTGAAAAGCTTGACAAAACTTAACTTTCAATTAGGGACTGGAAACTTCATCAGAGGTTTCTCTGAAGAGATTTTATCTTCTTCCCTTATTCATACAGGATGTAAAAAATAATCAGCAGCTGCAGACAACCTGCTGTAAATGGGAACTCAACAGCAGAGGCAGCCTCGCTCGTGGCAGCCTGCTCTCGCTGGCCGTAGGCGCAAAGCTTGATGCACACATGCCGAACAGCGGCATGCTGCTGGGAGACAGGGCAGAGACACGAGTCCTGCGCAATCAGCTACTATTGATCAACTCCAGTGAGCTGGGAACCATCGCCAGCAGTCCCCTCAGGGCACGGATGAGAACAGCAGTGATGAAGAAGGATCAGGAGGTATGGATTGGACCAAAGGTCCAGCCAGCCTCCTAGTCTGACTTTAAGAGCATGTGCTTGTGGAGAAATAAAATAGAGCAAGCCTGAAGTGATACTTGTCAAGCACTTGCATTTTGTAACAGTTTCCCTTAATTTTCCCAGCCTCCAATAATCTGTAGGTCACAAGAGACTTCCTGAACTGGAGGTGTGGTCATCACTTTGACTTTCTCTTCTGAGAACTGGGCAGTCACCCCCTGCTACCTATGCCTTTGGCATCTGCCTCATCCTGTGACCAGAAAAGCCAAAGCTTAAAAACACGCAGGGTGAAGAACCACGTCGTTCCCCACCTTGTATCTGCTGCTTTTGCATGCAATCCCCTAGTCCTTAGTTTAGAAGATGAAGAACAACTGATCCCATTTCCACAACCTAACATCTGACGACCTAACATCTTGTTGCAATCCCCCTTCACATGGCCCTTTCTGCGCTGATGTGCTCTGGACCACCTGGCCAAATCCTGGTCCAGCAGCATTTTCTGACCATACTGCTGTTCTCCAAACCTGCCCCGCTGTGCTCTGTCCTTTCTGAGACAGAGGGGCTGGCAATGCGTCAAACACACGTGGGCGTGCTGTGGATTTACATGGTAGCACAATGAGGTTGCTTTGTTCTCTGTTCCTGATAAACAAGAATTGATTTGCTTTGCTGAAAGCCATAAGCCCAGAGGTGACATTTTCACTCACCTCTCGCAATGTTAAGGCCTTATGCCTCTGGGTTATCACCAGCCCTGAGCTCGCCCTTTTATATCCCGCTGTAGGATGGTCTACTCAATGTGCATCACACTTTATGTTTACCCAAAGGCAGATAAAATTCACCATTGCACCTTCCACCACTTTTTCCAGATCATTTAAAAGTAGATTTAAGCAACAGAGGTCCCAGTACAGATCTCCAAGGTGCTCCTCTAGCGATCTCAAACAACTGTGAAAACAATTGCTGAGGGTTTTTTTTCTTTTTTTTTTTTTCATCAGTATTTCGTCCTTGAAAGGACCTCTCCTCTGACTGCATGGCCACCTACGTCCCTTCAGACATACGTCGTAGGACCCCTTTTGGTAGGGGGTCTTGTCTTTTGGAAATCCAGGTAGGCTGCATCAACTTTGTTTGAATGGTTACTGAACTGACTTCTTCAAAGAACTCTAACAGCTCTGCAGAGCTGTCTTCCCTTTGCAAAACCCACACTGACCCTTTCCCACCATTTATCTGTGTAATTCACCCACTGTACTCTTCGCTAGTTTTATCAGTCTGCCTGGTACAGCAGGTCAGTGAATTCCCAGGATTCCTCCGCGATCTGTTTTAAAATTGTGCTACAGGTGAAGCACTGCTGTCCTCGGGCATCACAGCAGCTTCAACAGAGGAGCATAACCTCTCACTTAACTCAACTATTTAATCCTTAAGCTCATTTTAAATTCCTGCATTGATATATCCAGTCATGGCAACTTGCTACAAAAGCATGGATTTTACCTTTGTTACAGCCCCTGCAAGAGGCACTGCAGTTTAAGGCAGGGTCTCCGCTGACTCCCCACAAAGAGCATTCCAGCACAGTAACTTGTGTGAGCTGCTCCATGGCAAGCTGGCACGCAGAAAAAATTAAATTTCATTTTTCTGCTATGGCTAAATCTTCCCTGAGTCCTCCTTTCAGAGCCTGAGCAGCCTTAGCACTCTCCAAACGCTCTGCCATGGTTCCGTTTCTAATAGGTTTGAAACAGGACTATTCTTTTTTTCCCCCTTTGCAAGTCATCTCGCAAAATCTTCTTTTGCTTGCTTTGGTCTGTTCATATATCTAATCTGCCAGAGCCTACAACCTTTTCCATTTTCTCCAGCTTTTTGAAAAAAGCTTTTTTGTTTTCAATAGCCTCCATGCCCTTCTGTTTAGTCATGCGGGCTTCCCCGCACCATTTCTCACGTCTGCTGTGATAGGTGGTGGGCATTTGCTCTCTGCTTAGCTTATCTTCAATAAGCTTCTCCATTTCCGTGCAGTTCTTGTTTTGAACTTTGAGTGCAAAATGAGTGAAGTTTTCTACGGTCTGTTTTTTTTTCTTTTTCCCAAGGATGTTGATCTGGAGCACATTACGGTTCCCGCCACAGAGCAGCTCTGTGAAGACAGTTTTGGACATGTTTCTCTGCTCTTCTCACAATCACGTCAATGATGGCTTCTCTTCCCTGGGGCTCCCTAACTTGTTGCTCTGTAGAAGTCTGTGGCTAAAATAGAGCATTGGTGCCATGTCCCACAGCCACATCTGTCACTGACACAGGGCACCCGAGCTTTCTACCCTTCTCCTGTCTCCTAGCCTCATAGCTTCTCTGATCACCATCTTTGGCGCTTACACAATTACAAACAAGACATCCGTTTCTTATTTAGGCCTGGGATTTCAGTTTAAGGGGTATCTAAGTTATTTACTGACATAAGTTAGAGCCAAATCAGATCAACAAGCTTCCTTTAGCATGCACCTGCATCCTCTACCACCACCCGCATCTCCCCTCTCCTTCCTGTTTGCTGTATCCAGGCATCAGTGCTCCACTGTCGGTGTCCACCAAAAGGGACCTCAACTCTCTTCTCTGACCTCAGACAAGACTACAATAACCATTGGCAGAACCAAAACAAAACTGAGATTTTGGGTGCAACTCCTTGTTACAGACTGACTGACTTGATGACGAAGTGCGTCTCTCGCGCCTCTGCCCCGCCCCAGTGCAGGGCTGGGTTCGCTGTCCCACTACACGGGGAAACCAACGCAGTGACCCCGCAGCCGCAGGACCTGGCATTCGGACGGAAGGTAAGCACTGCGAGTGCGCACGGCGGCAGAGGCACTGACTTGCCGTAGCTGTCCTGTTAAGACACACTCTCAGGCAGGGGCTGGGCAGAAGAACAGATTGTGGCCAGAGAAAGGCCACCAGTGCTACCGACCATCTCTGAAAGCCCTGTGATTTCTGCTATATGCCTTATGGCCCCAGCTCCTGAGAAGCACTGCTTTCAGTCAGAGCCCTGCACTTTAGGTGATTAGATGTGTGTGAACCATAAAGGCCCCGACGCTGGAAGGCGATAAGACACAACCCAGTAGCAGCTTTAAAACATTTGAGACTAAACACAAGCAGGAACTGCTGGGAGGTTTTCCTTGCTGGGGATTTGCAAAAGCTCAGACTAGACTGGGACATTATTCTATTTGGCCTCAACATCTTTGAATGGTTCTTAAACCAAGGAGGAAAACACGCACACATCTATGATTGCCGACGTCTGAATTTACCGGGGGACTGATTATGGGAAGAAGTGGGTGCATGCCCAGGCAGCAACAGGTTCAAATGGGGGAACCATCTCTGACTGCCACCCTCTGTCTTTGGCCACAAAAGGAAGCGATGACCGTGCCACTAACAAATGTCACAGAAAATTTCCGATATTAAGAGAAAATATTTCAGAGGGAATGAGGCATCCAACAGCAGCTCCAGAGGTGCGAATGCCTCGAGCCCCAGAGACTCCCAGGCAGCAAAGAGAGGTACCTGGGTGCCGTACTGCAGTGTCCGAATTCCAGCCACGCTCCCTCAGCTCCAGGTCAGAGTGTGATCCAGAGCTTAAGTTTTAAAAATTATTAAAGCCTGAAGTAAACTATTTATTTCACAGTGGGAATGATTAATGATGAGAATTAATATTACCAGTGCTTTTCACACCAAATTTATTAAGCTTCTTTTTTGTCATTAACAGAGTCGTTTTACTCCCAATGTAAAGCTGCTTAAACTTCAAAATTTCCCTGGAAAAACCGAGAACTGATTTAATTTGGAGAACAACAATAAAGAACATATCTGTGAAACTCCTTCAATTTACTTAAAAAAAAAAATCAAATCTGGCAGAACACAGAGCAGAAAGGTGTGTGTTGCTCACATTCCGCTCCAGCTTGTTGAACGTCTGTAGTAGTAGAGGGCTAGAAACACCCCAAAAAACCATTCCGCTTAAGGACACTCGAGTCCTGGTTCACCTAAGGCAAAGAAAACTGCCACTGCTGCTTTGCTGTGAGGTGGAGATGCAGATTACTCAGGTTTTCCCCTTTTTCAGTGATACTATAGCTACAGTTATTATTTACTTTATGTCACCTTTGCCAGTCTTGGAAAACAATTGCAGCATGCTCCTTGAGCAACCTATCACCATGGAGAGATTAAAATCGAGATTCCATTGTCTTGCTCTTTGCGACAGCTGCCCTCAAATTTCCACACACTACTAGAACACCACCAACATGCCTATAAACTAAGAAAAAAAATATTGTAGGACTGTAAAACATCACCATCTGGTAACACCATTACAGTACCACAGACCTTAAAGCAGTTGGTAGGTAAGTGCTTACCTCACTCTCTCTGTGCAAAATTAAGATTTGCACAGATTTTAAATAAGATTTAAAGCAACATCTTGAACTAAATGATCCACTTCCATACGGAGCAGACATTTTTTAACAGAAAACACAATATGATCTATGCAAGTAGGTAATGGTTTCTAGTACTTTGTGTAATTGGATTACACCTTAAATTAGAGAAATGCTAGGTGAGAATCAAGCGCAGCAGAAGCACGAGGTGTGTAATCCAGCTACACAGGCACAAAAGCACCAGCAGAGAAAGGCGCTGCGGGGCTATCCCCAGCCTGCTGCTGTGTACACAAACACGTGTTTGCGTGTCCTGTCCCACACCACGCTGAAGGACAGACCTAGCGCACATCTGTAACCCCCCCGCAATGCTCTGTGTCAGCCAGAGAGAAAGGGCAAGTCACCTCCAAAACGCAGATTCTGCTGGAGAACAGGTACCAGCTCTGCAGCCAAATGAACTGGAGTCAAGCGACCTGCAAGAGGCCTACAGCTGACAGGTTGGGTCTGTGCTGCCAAATTAGAGATCACAAACTCCTACAACTACACAATATCGAGACCAATAAGTAATTAACGACAACACCTACATCTCAGCGATGGAGCAAGATGGACTTCATCTCCTGCCCTGCCCATGCGTTACAAGAAGCAGTTAAAGCCACAGCTTTCTGGCACTCCAACCAAGTCTCCAATGTCACGAGCAAGGCACCCAGCACCGACTCAGGAGTACGTGGTGCTCCTTGCTCCTGCTCTGAGGGTAAACCTTCCCTTCCCCGGCTAATGCAGGAAATTGGAGATCTACAAAAGCTCAGGGTGGTTTCAAACACTTGCAGACCAGCTCTGACCTGCAGAAGGCTGGGAGCGGGCTGGTTTTTCCCAGCACTCTGCACCACTATTTTGAGTCAGGAGAGAATCAGGTTGCAGCCTTCCCCATGGGCTGCAAAGAGCACAGGCCGATCCCTCCAGAGCTCTTCCATCCCCTGGACACCGGGCTCAAGGTGCCACAACCTGCAGACACACAGCCTCTCCAAACCTGAATCCTACACACGGAGTGTGCTAATACACAGGCAAGTCTGAAAACATTTCGTGTGACTGCTAGACCGCAGATCATCTTAACCCCTAAAGGGCCGGGAAGATAGGTCAGGGGCTACGATTCCAGCCAAGGACAGTCCACCTGCTGACATGATGTGCAGAACTACATTTTGGCGTCTTGCTGAAGACCATGAACATCTTAAAATCTCCTGAAGAAGAGAAAGCAGGGCGATGTTCTGTGTCTCCAAACCTTCAATGTCACTGGGAACTAGAACTGAGTCTAACTCAACGGAGTTATAACTAGTATTGCAATTACTCATTAGCTGCTCAGAGATTAACACCATTAACGGGTGTTGTGTAACAGATGGAAACAGATCAGTCACTGTTAGTGGAAAGGCACCATTCATTTTTCCGAAGGCAGGAAGGTAGCAAATCCCTTTCTCAACCTAAAGCACATGCATTTGCCTTGCTGTAAGAACTCACTGACGAGAACAAAAAAAGCACAGGAACTTCAAATAGCTCAGCTGCATCATCAGCCTCTTTAGCACAGTGTTGTCACAAGCATACGGAAAGCAAAAGTAAGGTTTAAGTAAACCCCATGGGCGGATTGTGCTCATACGTTTAAAAATAAAAAAACCCCACATTTCAGTCCAAGCCCAGCTAGCAAAAACCTCCAGAACTCAACACTGCAGTTCTACAGGAAACAGAGTTATTAGATGGAAAGCCAACGATGGGAGGAATCAGAGGAAGAGTTTCCCAAGAAATAAGAATAACGAAAAAAATTTCCAAAATAAAATTATATGTAAATAATTTTTAGCTTCACAGTATTTGTTGCTGTGATGCCAGCAGAAGTCAAAACCAGTACTTTAGTGGTGACACTAGTTTTAATAAGACTAGAGACAGCTCCTCATTTAGTAGGCATTAAAACAACTTGCTTTCAAGGTCAAAACATCTTCTGTGTTGTCATTAAATTCACTCTAGCACTTTGAACAAAAGAAAAAAGAACTCATTGTACAAATCAGAAGAACAATGGTCCTCAATGGCCTAGACAAAACGTTTCAATGCTGGTGAGAACAGCTCTTCTGTTATTCTTACAGAGAAAGCAAACCCTTCCTCAAAGCACTAACATTTCATGTTATTACTTTACAATAAACAGAAGATGCTTTAAAACATCTTGTATGCAACACCACTGTGTAGCCATCACAAGCTGGCTTTAACGATTAAAAAATGAGCACAGTTTCGATTCAACATCTATGACATCAGCAAATGCACATGATGGGGTATTTCAATAACCTCTCAATAGCAGAATCCCATCTCCTACTGCACAGCAAGCAAAAATAAAGCAAAGAGACCGGACAAGGATAAGCAAACTTTAAAAAATGCAGATTAAAAAGCTTCAAACACAGGTACTTGTAGAAGAAGTTCTCCAAGATGGAACCACTAAAAATACTGGCTTATTGAAAAGTTACACCTTCAGTAGAAAAAAGGGGCAAAAATTTCCTCATTGAGATCTGTTGTTAACTCTTCAAACATTTTGCTGTGTTCTACTCTGGACACAGGCGACACCGAGTAACTCTACATTTTCAATTCATTCCAGCAATGCACAGCAAGCTGTCGTACAGCGAAAGTTTAATTTCTTTCCTCCATGGGCTTATGCATGTCTTGTCTTTCCTGTTTCAGCTGGAGGCTGTATGTCCTGGACTTACTTATTCCCACCTCCTCCATACCTTGTGAGCTTTCTGCAAATACTCTGCCAAATCCCAGACCCATCTCCACACCCCAGGTCCTCTTCCGCAGCGTGTGCTGGAGAGCAAAACACTTCTCTCCCTTCACGTGGGTGGGAGGCAGCAGAGGGGAAGCACTAGCTAGAGATCAGATCAAATGCTAGCTTATGTCGACTGAAACACAATGCAGATTTATTTGGATAGTTTTACAAATACATCAGCATATTCGTTCGTCGGTATTCAAAGCAAATCACCTGGAAAAAGGGGAGAGATTTAGGCTAAAACAGAACACCTACTTCTCAAAGCAGCTGAAGAGGGTCTGCAGATAATAATAAAAGCACAAGCACGGCTCTATGAACTGTGTAGGTCACCACACCATCTGCCCATCAGCAGCCCGGACCATTTAATCCACCATCTGCCTGCAAACATTAGAAGAAGCCAAGCCCAGATTTCATTAGGGTTCATATAGCTTTCAAGTAAAATGTAGGTCTCAGATTTAGGTTAATACATTTTATTTTTGAGAACAACCTAGATTGATAGTGATAAAGACCCCTAAGCCACCGTGCCAGCTCTCCCTTTTATCTCCATTGCAAACGGTTATCAGATTATGTGGGGGTTGTTTCAAACGATGCCCAGGCAATCTGTTATTTGTCAGGGTTAATTGCGGTTGCTTGCAGATGAACAGTTTAAGAAAACCAGGGTGCCTGTATCTGAACGTCTGTATCAGAAAAGCTAAAAGCTTCCTCATACCACATTAACCCCAAGCAACAAATTTCAGAAGAAAGAGGGTGCTTGCTCTGTTGACTTTGCCCAGATCCGATTCTAGCAAGTTACTCAAAACTAAAACCAAACACACTTGGAAATTCATAGAAATTTACAACGGCATCACCCATTTTCCCCAAAGGAAGGAAAGGTCTTGCAAGCATTAAATACGCACATTACCTGGAAAAGAAACACAGGCCAAAGCCTCACAGAGAACAGCGTGCCTAACCTGTGTGCCTAGCACGACGCAACTCGGAGTCAGCGACAGCGCTAACCGCATGCTCACGAGCTAGGATTCAACGAAACACTTCTCCCAGTCACGAGCATGGGTCAACTGCAGAAAATATTTTGAAACTCCAGCTTCCAGCCAGAAGGAGTTCTAGAGGCACCACAGGATGAACAAGCGCTGAGGCCAGCTGTGTTACTGCTCCGGCTGCGACCAAGGCAAAGCTCTGCAGGGGCATCCGGCAGTCCTGGAAGGAGCCGGGATGGACTTACAACAAATCACCTCATGGTCAAGGGCACAGGATAACACGGGCTGCAACAACACAGGACTGACTCCAGTACATCAATGTCTCGTACTGGGGCGCTCAAACTGGACCTGCACCGTCCACAGCGCTGCCGGCAGTGCTAACAGAGGGCACCCCTTCCTTCGCCTGGCTGGCTGCAGCCGTGCGAGCGTGGCCCAGGATGTGGTTAGCCCCACGCGAAGCCACAGCTTTATCTCCTTTTAAAACAGCTCTTTTTTTGACTATTAGAAAAATAACGCAAGTCCTGCAACAGTGAAGCCATGCTCTCGTACTGCCAGCACTACACTGCATAAGATGACATAATTCATCCCACAAACCCCCTAAATTTTGTCTTAAAACCCACCAGGTCACTTGCAGATGTTACCGCTCTAGCAAGCTGATCGAGAACGTCACTGCACTGCAACTGGAAACCATCTTCCAGTTACCAGCCTTCAGGAATTCGTGGCCAGTTTGTGCCTGTTCTTGTAAAACTGAGATCTTTCCCAAGGCTATTGCTCCCTGTGAAATTCTGGACAAATTAACCCTCAGCCTAAGTGCTTTTAAGTCTCTCTTTACACAACAGGATCTCCCTTCCTCTGAAAGCCCTAGCAAACTTCTTCACTTTGAATTCTCCCTTCTCAAACACTGGTAAGTGAAGACACACCAATTTCACAGAGGCCTGAATGTGGCAGCAGGATGTGCTTTGCAAATTAAAAAGCAGCAATAATTTTTCACAAAACAAAAGAAGAGCTCAATTTCCAAGTTTAAGTACTGTGCCTGGTATTAGCAACCGAGGCAGAAAATCCAAGGCCCCACACACCATCTATCCTCTCCGAGAGATTTCAAACAGAGACTTAATCCAGCCCTTGGGAGTGCTTTCCAGGCAGGATGGGGGCCAAGCCAGGCATGCCCTGAAACCACACCTTGTAGGGAGAGATGCTGGAGGAAGGTGAGGCTGGGACAACACTTATAGTCACAAGAGACACTGTGTTAACTTCTTGCTAAAAAAAATATTCTAAATGAATTACCAAGAGGGCTCCTGGAAGGAACATCTTGTCTCCTGCCCAACTGTTGCCATGGCCACCAGCTCACTGCTGATCTAAATCAAAGCACAGAGAAGCAACAAGCACGTCCTTCCCCGGCCCAGCACTCCCGAGAGCCCCTCTCCCTGGCTGCGGGGCTGCTTCGCAGCTCTTCCTGCAGCTCAGCCCCGAGGTGAACAGGGAGCCGAGACAACGGCAGTGGGACACACAAGTCGGTGGTTGCAGTACTGTGTTTCTTTGGGGCTCGCGCAGCTTCAGATTCAGGGTGTTCTCTAAAGAAGGGTGCAGAGGCTTTGCTTGTAGAGGGAAAGCGTAGAGCGAACGGGCAGCAGTGATGCACAGCTCTGTTACAAGGACCCCTTCCTAACTGCCCGCTCCATTCCAGTTCCGAAGACCATACCTGCTCACAGACAGGCAGGGCACGGGCAAACCCGGAGCTCCGTTGGGTCATTAGAGAATTTCAGTGAAGGCTAATGCACTCAGATGCTCAGGCACCATATTTATATTTGTTCCAGTCATGGCAGATAGGCCCCAACAGGCAGTGCTTGTATTCCCTAATGCTCTGACACATGTATTTTTACCTCTTCCCCATCCAACATAGGAGTATGCTGTACCTCTGGCAGAGATGGAGGAATACAGAAAGACAGTACAGGGAAGTGTTTTAAACACATTATCTACCTTTATTAAAACAGAAAAGTAATTGTCTAACACTGTTGCTGCTTCTAAGACTAGACACTAAAGTTACTACATGCTAAGATTAGTAATTTTTATACTTACAGGCTTTAAGATAACACTTAAAACTCACAATGAATCAAGCTGACGCGGTACAGTGACACGTGCCTACCCAGATGGGCTGTACTTTCAAGTGTCTGTTATCAAGAGATGGAAAAAACACAAACTATCTTCTTAGGACTGTATTTATTACATTCCTGTTCTCAACAGGCTTGCAGAAGGTTTTCTGCAATCATCTCCATCAACAGACTTTTATTACAAGCTATGAGGTGACGTTGACAGCTCTACCCCCTAGCCGCACCGCTGGTCTAATACAGCAGGAGAGCCTGTCCTGTGCTAAGCAGAACACCACAGACACAGAAGCCTCCTGCAGCTGAAGAGAAAGAAAAGCCGCTGGCTGCCTATCAGCACGTTGAGCAGGAAGTCAGCAAGGTAATCCGCCACGGTAAATGAGCCTGCACTCTACAAAACGCACCACGTCATCCCAGTGCTGTGCTCCGCCTAACAAAGAGTGCGTCCTCCGTGTTGGATGCTTGTGGTGCAACTGCTCCTCTAAAAGGAGCAACCAGAGCAACCGGGCTCATCTCTGCACCACTGTCAGGTGAAAAATCTCCCAGAAAATGACCACAGCTTTGCCACAACCCAGGCCCAGCAAAGCAGGGGTGCTGTATCCAGGGCAGCTTGGTGACTTCCATCTCCTCTCCACACAAACAGACAGAGCACACAGGCTCCTCCTTTCCTTGCCAGCGGACCAGACGGGATGTGACAGAACTGCAGCTCTCCAGCATATTGCATGTCTCAAAGAAACTGCTTTTCAGGAGACCAGCCATCCTGTGAGATGGTGTAAAGCCTCGGCAGAGCAGTCCAGGTCTGCGCCTCAGAGCTCAGAACAATGCGCTCTGCATGAAAGGGTCAAGGGCAATTTCTACCAACTGGACATATTCAAGTTTTTATGATTAAACCTTAACAGGAGTTAGAATTAAGATACAGAGCTTTTTCATCTCTCTCTGAGCATTATTGATGGGCCATGGGCAGTCTGCTCACAGATTCCTGTCTGCGCATCTTACCTGACAGTCGAAGTCCTGGAAGTTGCGAGCCGCGTTCTGTTAAGAAAAAACAGAAGGAAAAAAAAAAAGAAAAAAAAAAAAAGAGTTCAGCATAGTGCACCACAACACCCTCAACAACATCATCAAAGTTCCCCTCAGAGACCTCTGCTTCAGCACAGTCTGGCCTGACTGCAGTCGGGACAGCAGTGAAACGCGAGACCCATGCTGGAAAATTCCAGGCAAGTTCTGCCTGTTACTGTACAGCAAGTTTGCTGGGGGCTGTCCCAAGGCTGTCAGCCAAGGAGAGTACCTGTGGACACAGCTGAGAGTTGAGAGCATTCAAGCAGGGACAGATGCACATAGACAGGACCCTGACCAAACTCAGGCTGGTTATGAGGCCGACTTTTGCCTGGTACTGGTGCCCATTATCAATTTGAACGCAGAACTCTTGAAAGGACTGCCACTATGATCTCAATCAATGAGCACAAGAAAACGAGCTGCGCAGTCAGGTAGTCTGCCGTAACTGCTGCGTGCGTGGTACCGCGCTGCAGCAAGCGCAGTGACCTGTAAGCCCCTGAAAGCAGAGCGCGTGGGAACTGGGCTCAGCAATTCACAGAGGGGTGAACACCACGCACGCAGGCAAGAACAAGTACAGCACACATGCGGCGTACGGCAGTTTGAAGGTCTGCAGGAACTCGCCCATATGCCCCCACGCTTCGTAAGGGTCTGGCTCTGACCACAGAGCAGGTTACACTAGCGAGCGCTGCCAAATGCTGCAACGGGCTGAGCAAATCATTTGAGACAGCGTTCTAGCTTATGTGTTCTAGGCATAGCAGCGTCGTGCTAAAATTGCAACTAGGACCATATATGCACAACAGAAACACCCCAAACATTTATTCTGGCTGAGCACCCCGACTCCTCTCCACGTGGAAACAAATAGCCCTGTTTTCCTCCCTCTAAAGCTTTGCCACTTTAGCAAGAACACAGGTTGCTCCCTACGTTCTTCAGTCTGAGATATCTGCAAATCTGTTTTAAGAATCTCCCCAGTGGTAAATTCAGTCATCCCCAGTGATTAAGGACTGTAAAAAAGCCTAGGAAGAAATGAGAAACTTCTGTACCCAGCACTGGACTTGGATGGTGCATGCTAAGTAAAGAAAAGGCTGATCTGAATTTGTGCTGAGAAAAACAAGATTTCCCGGGGCAGGGAGCGGAGAGGAAATGACACAAAGCAAAGAACGAAGGTCTGCAACTGCGTTGTGTGCTGTCAGGGTATACCACGATGCACAAGTAGCATTAGTGCTGAAACGTCCCAACTCCTGGAAACTCGATTTTAACACACTGAAATCTGACTTTAAATCATTAATCTATTAATTGCCTTGAGAAAGTCTAAGACTAAGGCATGTTTTCCAGTCCTCTGAAGGGTGACGGCTGCGCCTCAAAGGCAGAGAGCTCGCTGGAACGACCCAACCCAGCCTAAGGGCTGTCCGTTCAACCTCCCAAACCAAGCTGTTGCATTTCAGCATCCTTTCACAGAGGCTGTACCAGAGTCAAAGGTGCCACAGTACGGACCAGCCAGAATAATAAAGTGTCATTGGGATAAGTTTTCTGACCAGGTTACAGGCAGTACTCTACATTTCTCTCTCTTTCAACTAAATGGGAACATCTGAAGTTGATTTTCTTTCCCAGTATGAAGTCACTGCCTTTTAGTGAGCCCGAATGAGGTGAACACACATAAGCGAACGTATTTCACTTCCTTGCACTTGCTATGAGGCTTAAGTTACACACAAACACAGCAGTGTTTGTATTCTTTAAGTGTCAGGCTTGTAATCTGCAGACTTAGATTTGAGACAAAGCAAAATCAGGACTCAGTGGTTCCCAGTGGCATTTCCTACAGTTCAGATAAGTGAACATTTTCGATTTCCCAGGCAATTCCACTGGTTTTAGAGTTTGACTATTAAGACACCAGAGCTCCCTTCCTCTGTGCAGCAGCCTTCGTATCGAAAGAGTTCATGAGCACTCACCCATTAGCATCTTAAAGAGTTTTACTGTACTATTTCTGGCCATGCTGGCTCAAACTCCTACATCTATAATGGGTTGGTCAGTAAAAATTTTAGTGAACTGCCAGCTCCATACTTCTTGGACTCTGATACGTTGTACAGAACGGCACACTACAGCACCACACCCACACGCTCAAAAAACTATGTCTAAAAAGCACGTGTATTATTTCAAGCTTGAAAGCATTAATAAGGGCCAGACCTCAGAGACGGTAGCTCCCCGAGGCATTTCTTTTGTTAAAGCAAAGCGTAAAAAGGAGAGACACAGCACACTTCTCTTCCCATGCACTACTGACAACGGCTCTGGAACCGCTCTTATTTTTTCCTACTGAGATAGCAGACACTTCCCATAACTTCAAAAGTGAGTCAAGGAAACCAAGCATCCCTTTGTATGTGCCCTTCTGTGCACTGGTTAACACCACTGGGCTGTTCAGGTGAGCACTCTGCATTTAAACCAGAACTGTCCCAGTTATCAGCTGTGCAGATGACACCAAGGCAGGGACCTGATGGGACTGATGAGGCAACACTTGACAGAGAGACTGAAGACTTACAAAAACGCTTTGTTTTGGCATGCTTCAATACCTCCTACTTCAGTCAGCTCACTGAAGCAAGAGAAATCTACCCTCTTGAACTCAAACATGGAAAATCCTAGGAGAATCATGAGCAAGAGCTGGGGCACTGCATTTAGGAAGCTTGTCTTCTGTAAACATTCTTCTCTCATTTTGAAGTCATAAACTGTTTTCAAGGCCTTTCTGTATTTTTATCTGCTGGCCTACACTGATTTTCTTCTTCCAAGGCTCATTCTCCTTGGAAACATTAAAAAAAGTTATGTTTCAGCTATGCTGGAAGCCTCGCAGTCAGCCCTAGACTATAAGAATAGGCAGCTTGACTGCAGATTTCAGCTGAATTTTTAGATTTTACAGATACTAAACAGATATGCTAGCACACTGCAGAAGTGAGCAAAAACTAAGTAGCACAGACTGAAATACAGCATAATTTCAGAGACTGCACCCATTTTGGGTGGGAGCCTGCACTAAAAAGTGCAGTCTTCTGCAAGCACACAGCGAGCAAAGCACCGTACCCCTTCGGCAGCAGCAGCTAGTTCTTGGTGCCAGCCATTCCACAGCAAAGCACGGGGAACTGCTTCACACACCATCCAGCCTGGCTGCCAGGGACGGGAAGTGACCAAACTGCACTGCTCATGATCACAACTTGCAGATGCAAGATTGTAGATCTTGTTGGGATGGCCCATAATGACTTCGGCACTCCGAGAAACAGTTTGTGGCAGAATCCAGTGAAGCTAGGGCTTTCCTAAAGCCCACACCAGAGAGGGTGACAGCCTTAAACAGCTGCTGCAATACAATGATTTTCCAGAGTTTCAGTACTGCATGAACCTAGACTGCTCTAGCCAGGCTCTGCAGATAATAAAGGGAAATGGCTCTCCATTACTATCCAGGGTGACAGGGTTGTTTTGGGAGTCAGAAAAAAAAGGATAATTTAAGATAAAAGATTTTAAACAAAAAAGGAAAAAAAGGGAAATGAGACACCATCCAACTATCTCTAACAAGCATGAATTTATTAGAGGTTCTGCAGCTCCACCAGGCCAGGAATTGTATCACTTTTCCAATTTCTGCCCTGCCTTTGCAAATCCTCACAACAGGCATGACACACTGTTTGGCTGGGACTCACCTGAACTGTTGGGTCTGTCCTTTCCTGAGACTTTGGAAGAGTATGTGGTGGTGAATTATCAGAGTGGGGAAGCATTTACAGTTTTTCAGTACTTAAGGTACTTCACGCCGTAAACAGACTCTGGCAATCAGGGCTCCTTGCCAGACAAAGTCAGAGAGAGTACAGCAGTGAGAGCAAAGGAGCAGCTAGCATTACCTTATCATTCAGGAGTGGTTTGATCTCTGTCAACTGAACATCCTGCAGTTCGTCCATGGTGCTGTAAGCGGAGCCAATTAACCCTCAGAGCAGCAAACGGGTGATTCTGAAACAAAGGCATATTGTTAGGAACAGTATAACAAGTGATGCTAGCCAAAGAAAGCTTTAAGATCTTTCATTAGACTTGTATATGCTCAAACTGA
Organism: Ardeotis arabs; assembly: GCA_011801015.1. NCBI lineage: Eukaryota > Metazoa > Chordata > Aves > Otidiformes > Otididae > Ardeotis > Ardeotis arabs. Next base: position 29,479 of record JAAGAY010142144.1, read on the forward strand.
AGCCTGAAAGTCTGAAACAAGCTGGGTTTTGGTGCAGCACAAAGCACCTGTACCGGCAGAAGGCAAAGAGCCATCTTGTACGGTGTGTTACGTTATCCCTCACCCCGCACACTGCCCTGCTGTCCCTGAAAGCTCAGGCCTTTCCACTCAGAAAGTCTGGATCCGCTTCCAGGGATTGCTGGTACTTCAGCTGCAGCGTGCCTGGAAATGAACTGGAAATTACTGGATCAGCAGAGGGAACAACTGCGTTCAATACGCGGGAATACTGATATCTCACTGCCGCCCCCGCCACACCTTAACCACAGCATCCAGCCACTAAAGACAGGGCTGTGCCTGTAACCACCACACGCGGCCAATACGGCATTCGCACACGGGAGACAGAGGCGTGGAGATTCCAGTGCATTGTTGGCAGAACGTGAGACAGCCCAGAACCCAAGGCAGCCCTCGTTTTATAAGGCGGGATACAAAAACAGCCCGAGGTTTGTCCTGGTCCAGCTGGATGTGCTCAGGGTAACACTGTTAATTGTGCAGCCCAAACAATAATTTTTCATCAGCGTGCAGAGTCATCAAAGGAAAGAAAAAAAATGTAATCAACAGTACATGAGGTTACCATATGTCTACTGGAAATCACTGCTGCCACAGAGGCAGGGAAGAAATCTTCTAGTGTAAGCACAATAATGAGAATGTAGGAAAAACGTGGCAGAGTTTACCGGGGATTTAATTTTTATTTTAGAGGCTCTCCCTGTGTTTCTAGATAGGACAATTCCTAGAGCAGGTAGTTGCAGCAATATAAAGATGGCTCTGGCAATAGGAGATGACCATGCCTGATGTGCAGATTATCTGGTTGTTAGGAAAACTACACACATTACTGTAGATGAAATAAAAGAAGTCACGGACATAAGCAGGAACAGGAATAGGCATGTGGTGGGCTCCCTGGGCGTTGGATGAGTGCTAGAAAAAGACTCTCAAATCAAATTCTTTGTCCAAGAGAACACTCTGCTGCTAACCACCAAAAAAAAAAAAAGAATTAAAAAAAAAAAAAAGGTGGGGGGCGAGAAAGTACTGAAGTACGGCAGCTGTGCTTCTCCAGCCACCTCAGCTCCACACGCACGTGGAAGGAGGGGTTCTCCTCACCCCAAATGCTGTGCAAAGCTGCACATTCTCATCATCCTGCTTTACGCCAGGACTAACATTGGTGTGGCCGAAGCCAGTCTGGCACCAAGCAAATCATAATGACTCTTCCCTCTGAAAATCAGCCATAGCAACTCCCCTCTCTTTTAGCTCTTTTGCTCTGGGAAACTTGAAATTATTCTTCTTTTTCAGATTTTTTTTTTTTTTGCTGTAAAACACATCAGTTGTGAGAGTTCCAAGAAACCAGTTAATTTAGAGGCAACATCCCCCTTACCCCACAATGAATTTTTATTCAGAAGAGCAGTAAGAGTCACTATACGACGCACCGTAAGCCCCAGAGGAAGAGCTAGTTACTGTAATTCTGACAAGGCGTCACGGAGACCAAAAACTATTTCCTACTAAGGAATTACAACTGCCATATACGCTGGGACTGATTAAGAGCTCAACATCTGCCAGGTTCTCTCCAAAACAGTATCCCACAAGGTTACAAACACCAAAGGAGTTTCAAACAAGCCTCCCAAAGCTTTCCTGCAGCAGGTGACAGACAGTACTAGAACAACCGCCTTATTATCTGGAGAGCTTATTCCTCTCTCACGCTCCTTTGGAAAGACACCCACTGGACTTGATGGCTGGCAGGAAGGTGATGCTCATTCTTGCAGTCACCCGAGAGACCAAGAAATCATCCGCTCTGCTCAGAGGGATTAAAAAACTGTGCAGGCACCAGTCACCTTTCTCTGTGGGTTCGTATACACAAGAGGTACAAATCAATGAGTCACAGGCTCGCACCAAGCATCTTTGCCTAAACCAGAGCTTGCAGTGACGCAGGGCATTCAATAATCACTCGCTACCGCGCTTTGACTGACCGCAGAACAACTCAGAGCACCAATGGCTCTGTGGGAGATTGCTCAAAGACACTTCTTCTAAAGCTCTGCAGATATTCCTCCTAGTTGCCCTCAGCTATACAGAGAGCAACAGCTGCCAGAGCGCCCTGGGGCGCATCCTGCACAAACCTGCCCAGGGACACCATTTGCTGCGGACACAAGGATGCCAGTGCACCAAGTGTGTGAGGCCTAGGGAGAGGGAGAAGACACATTGTGTAAATCCCATGCAGTACATTGTTAATAATTTGTTATACGAGAATAATAAAAAATAAGTAGGTGTTCAAAGCAAGGGTTAGCAAACGCTTTCACCCCACCAACCTTGATTTCACACTTGGTCTCTAGATGCAACTCCAGTGCACACAATAAACAACATCACTCTGAAATTAATCTGACGCTTGTCTTCCTGGTCCACTACTGCTCCAAACATTGTTTCAGGGGACGGGGGGTCTCCAGGGGCTAAGGCAACAAACCACTGCGTTACACCTGCACTGCACGTTCCTCCTTTGCTAAAACAAGACAGCAGCAACAAGAAAGGCTGCTGGTTTGGATGCTGGGCTCAGAATTAGATGAAACTTCCTTGAGAGAGAAGAGATCACCTTCCTTAACACCAACTGAGCTCACGTAGCTGGAAAAACTTCTGTAGCGGAGCACGCAGGAGGAGCAGGAGGTATGTTCAGCACAGTCAGCCTGGGAAATGCTTTGCCTTGAGCAGACCCTCACCCAGGCTGCAGGAGCAAAAGCAGGACCTCCAAAGGGGCCAGAGAGGACCACGTGCTGAGGTGAGCCAGGAAGCCACTGAAAATTGCTGAATTGAGAGCAAAATCAGACAGAAAGATTAAACCTGCACAGCCACAAATGGTGGATTTCTTTTCTAAATCTTTGGATTCCAATCTGATCATCCATCTGAGTTTTTTCTGCTTTCCTAGAAACTCAAAGCTTTTTGAAGGCTTTTTGAACGAAAAGGTATAGGGAGTCCTCATCACCGCTTGCAAGAAGCTTTCTTTAGACTGCTGAACCAGGTCTTTTCAATCCGCTCACTTGTGAACTCTCCAGAAAACAGCTGTCAGCCTCAGGACTTCATCTGAATCTCTTCAGAAGATGTTCTGTAGGCAGATGCACGCACTTTTCTCTTCCCAAGGTGTCACCAATCTGAATGGGATTGCCCTGGGCCACATCTGGGTAACTTGTTATTACACACCCAGACCCGACCCGATTATCCACCACAACTGCACCTGAGCACCCTGCCATGCTAACAGCAACACGGCTTTGGGCACACTTGTCCAAAAAGGCCATAAAAATTTCTCAAAAGACAATGCTTCGTAGCAGGGAGACCTGGTAAAGCGCCTCTCCAAACGCAGAGGCAAAGCGCAGGGTAGGGTATTGGTGACCTGGCCTATCCCCTGCTCCAACCATGTTAAAGACTCCTTGTAAAAGATCTGCAGACATGTCTGCGCAGGGAACAAGCAATTCTCTCTCTCTCCACTCCTCCTGTTATTTAAAGAACAAACATGTCATTTCATACGCTGCAAGCAAGTTTAAAATACCACAACAGAGCAGCATAAATATTGATAGCACACTGCTCAGGAGAAGACAGGCTACAGGCAAAGCAAAAGGTTTCCCTGGAATGCTCTGTGCAGAAATCATACATTTTTCTATAAATCATAGAATTACAGAATGGTTTGGGTGGGAAGGGACCTTCAAAACCCACCCAGTCCAACCCCCTGCCAGGAGCAGGGACATCTCCAACCGGATCAGGTTGCTCAGAGCCCCGGCCAACCTGGCCTGGAATGTTTCCAGGGATGGGGCATCCACCACCTCTCTGGGCAACCTGGGACAGTGTTCTACCATCCTCAGCATAATATTTTTTTTCCTAATATCCAATCTAAATCTACCTCCCTCTATTTTGAAACCATGACCCCTCGTCCTGTCACAGCAGGCCCTGCTGAAGAGTCTCTCCCCACCTTTCCTGCAGCCCCCTTTGGGCACTGGGAGCCGCTCTGAGGTCTCCCCGGAGCCTCCTCTTCTCCAGGCTGAACAGCCCCAGCTCTCTCAGCCTGGCCTCACAGCAGAGCTGCTCCAGCCCTCTCAGCATCTTTGTGGCCTCCTCTGGACCCTCTCCAACTGGTCCACGTCCTTCTGATGTTGGGGGCTCCAGAGCTGGACGCAGTGCTGCAGGTGGGGTCTCACCAGAGCGGAGCAGAGGGGCAGAATCCCCTCCCTCGACCTGCTGGCCACGCTGCTGGGGATGCAGCCCAGGATGCGGTTGGCTTTCTGGGCTGCACGCGCACATTGCCGGCTCGTGTTGAGCTTCTCGTCCACCAGCACCCCCAAGTCCTTCTCCTCAGGGCTGCTCTCCATCCATTCTCCGCCCAGCCTGTATTTGTGCCTGGGATTGCCACGACCCATGTGCAGGACCTTGCACTTGGCCTGGTTGAACTGCATGAGGTTGGCACGGGCCCACCTCTCCAGCCTGTCCAGGTCCCTCTGGATGGCATCCCTCCCCTCCAGCGTGTCAACCACACCGCACAGCTTGGTGTCATCGGCGAACTTGCTGAGGGTGCACTCGATCCCACTGTCCATGTCGCCAACAAAGATGTTGAGCAGGGCCGGGCCCAACACGGACCCCTGAGCAGCGCCACTCGTCACCGGTCTCCACCTGGACACCGAGCCGTTGACCACCACTCTCTGAGTGCGGCCATCCAGCCAATTCCTTACCCACGCAGTGCTCCGTCCATCAAAGCCGTGTCTCTCCAGTTTAGAGAGAAGGATGTTGTGCAGGACAGTGTCAAATGCCTTGCACAAGTCCAGGCAGATGATATCTGTTGCTCGTCCCTTGTCCACCGATGCTGTCACCCCATCATAGAAGGCCACCAAACTGGTCAGGCATGATCTGCCCTTGGTGAAGCCGTGTTGGCTGTCACCAATCACCTCCTTGCTCTCCATGTGCCTTAGCATGCTTTCCAGGAGAATCTGCTCCTTGACCTTGCCAGGCACAGAGGTGAGCCTGACCGGCCTGGAGTTGCCCAAGTCCTCCTTGTTTCCCTTTTTAAAAATTGGGGTTATGTTCCTACTCTTCCAATCATCGGGGATCTCACCAGACCGCCACGACTTCTCAAATACGATGGCCAGTGGTTTGGCAACTTCATCCGCCAGTTCCCTCAGGACCCGTGGATGGATCTCATCAGGCCCCATGGACTTGTGCACCTTCAGGTTCCTCAGATGTTCCTGAACCTGCTCTTTGAGTACCATCTGCTTTGCAAGTAATCCTCTTGCCTCCATTTACCTATGACTATAAATACACTCAAATACCTTAGTTAAAACCATCCACTGCTTTCCAGAGGCTTCCCGAAGGCTGGAGTATACTCTATGCTCTCTGAAAACCAGTGAGAAGAATTGAGGAAAGACATTTGGTGAATTATCAGTGCAGAGACTGGAAATCAGGTTAGGACACAGAAGGCTGCAAAAAACCAAGGCAGGTGAGCCTTGGAAAGAAACCATCTACCTATAAATAAGATCTGAATTACGCTTACTCCAACAGAGGGCTGCTCTCAAGTTACATCACTTCAATACACAAAAAAAAGAAGTTGTGTTAAAGCAAGTTCAGGAAGCCAAGGCACGGGTACGACAGACCCGCACCCACAGGGCCAGCAGCGGGTGGCCCGGCGCCGGGTTCCCATCAGCGAAGTTCCAGCAGTATCGCTCCCCACAAGGTTGCAAGCTGCAAAAATTGGATCTTGAATCCAATTCTCCGGGCATCTCTGTGAATATTCTGCTTTACTATGGAGGTGCAATCTCTCAACACTGTTTAGGAACTCAGTGCAACAAAATCTTGTGTTCAGAGGCTGAAAATTCCTGTTCACTCATCTCAACTTGACTACAGCTGCTAATTTGTCAAATCTATACCCTGGTACACTCCTGCTTTGTACGTTACCTGCACTGAGGCAAAATTACACAAGACAGTTATCAAGCTACGCTACAAAACGTGGCATTAACCGTACCTAATACACGCTCCCTTGTTCGGCAGCCCGGTGGAGGCTGGCTGAAGAAGCCTCCTCTCTAGGGACTGACTGCAATTACAGCCGTGACAATCTGGGCCAGCTTTCCAAGAACTGACCTCTGACACAGCTACCTGCTTTTTAAAGATGAAAAGAAGAAATGCTGCTCCCGGGTGTGCAAAGGAAGACAGGAACAAACCCAGAATTTGCAGCCAGTGCAATAACTGAAGTACACTCCCCGCGTCCCTCGGGGTAGCAGCTCTGGCACTTTTCAGCCGCGTGTGCCGCATAGCTTTTCCCTACAGCTTCTTCCTCTCTGAGCAAGGGGATTCTCGCTTCCTGTGCCCCCCTTGCCCCCCTCTCTCATTCACTCTGGCAGACAAGCTGCCTGGCGAGGCTCCTCAGGCTGGTGGGGCAGATCGCAGCCTTGGCACAGAGATGATAAGTAAAGCAGGTTTCACTCACGGCCTTTGAGACCCTCGGGCATTCCTGTTACGTTGCTCCTCAGTCCTCTGCAAGCCTCTTGGCAGCAACCTGCTTCCGAACCACCTGCGCGGGCTACTCTGTTCTAAACTGAAATGCTGTCTGACACAGTAAACTTCCAGCAAAACAGGCAAAGGGTCCAAACTCACTTTCAAAGCGTTTTCCTAGGTTACTCACTTTGCGTTCCAGCTCATGTATTTTTGGGAATGCACCACATGGTGCTCCACCTCCAAGACAAAGTGCGAGCCTGCAGACAGAAATTACATTCCACTTAACCAGCACAGTGCCAGCACATGAGGGACAGCAGCTTCGTAACACAGCACGCTTTCACCTCCCTTAAATCTGGGCTACACCCAGGACAGAAATGCCAGCTGCTAAATATACTTTCTAAGGAGTTTAAGCGAGACCTACATTTAACAATGGTTTTGCAAGGAAAAGGCCGGTGCTCAGCTTTCCATTAATTTTGGAGACGGAGTCCAGCTGCCACGTGTGTAACTGAGCTCAGGTAGCAGGAGGTCATCCTTACTCACCATGTGAACTAACAGGCATCAGCTACAGGGCTGATTAAGCAAGAATGCAAGAAAAATGACTTCTGTCTTCAAATTGCTTTGGGTTACCTGCACCAGTGCCCACAAACAAACCCTGAACCATGCTGAGCTCCCCTGGACAGTACAGTCCGAGAAGTTTTAGAATGGGGATACACAGGATATAAATGGGAAGGAGAAATTTTTCCTGTGAAAATGATGCAAATTATCATCTCTGAAAGAGCCTTTTCTGGTCATGGTATCTCTTTCAAACAGCTTTGCAGCACTTCCCTTAATTTCTCCCCACTGCAGATGAAGTAAGCAGTGGCTATTATCATCAATCATGCTGTTCCCACGTTTTTTCCACGTCCCGTTCATGTCCAGTGGCACCACTCTAAAGCAATACCTGCATCACCCAGCGTCAGCAGCTCACACAGCTCCAACCACACCCCAGAGACATTTATACCAGTTGTACGGTGAAGGCCATGCTCAAATGGCTCTGTTCAAAGATGCTTCCCCTCTACCGAGCCATCTGCTTTGTAGCTCTTCGTCAGCACTGTCAACCATCACTGTGTTCACCGCAGCTTCTGCCCACGCCATCTCCTCCATCCATCCCGTGAAAAGACCTTCCAGCTCTGAGCCACACACAGGCAACACGTGTAGCTGAACTCAACTGCTCCGCAAGCACACATCCTCCAGTCGAGCACAGGGCAAGCGGGAAATCAGGCTCACTGGCAGCAACGTACTCTTAAGCAGCTTATGATTAAATCCGATTGCTTTCCACCAGATCCTTCGGTTCCCTCTGCAGTTTTATTTTCAAGCTTGTTTCTGCTTTGTTTCGCCTATGCTTCCTACTAACTGACTGTGCATTTTTACATGTTAAGTGAAAAAAGTAATCAAATGTGAGCGTGTATCCCATTGAGCAAAACAAAGCATTCCAGAGCAAGATGGATTGGAAGTCTGTTTAAACCAAAGTTTACCTATGATTTTTATCATCAAGTGGTACACTTCAATTTACTAAAATTTAACCCTGATTTTGCATTTTATTTCTCTGATTGAAAAGGTTGAACTTTCACTAGCTACCAAACATTAAATCGCACCGATAAATAGACCCTTTACACCCAGCTGAGCCTCCCTGCTGTGTGGGAGGAACCACCATTTCAGTTACGGCACAGCTAAACAAACATTTAGTCACACCATTCTGTGTTTTTTAATACAATTGTGATTGATCTTTTTTAACTTATTTGTGTGAAGCATTGTTGGGATGGAAGAAAAATATTCAGATCAAATGCATAAGACGACTTTGTAGAGTCACTTTTATTTCTAAAATAAAACTATCTTAAACTTTTGGTGTTCACCCATATATATCAATTGTACCACCTAAACCCGGTGTAGTAACACAGATTCAGCGGTGAAGGAATTGCACCGACTCATTTCGGTCACATCTCTTGGCATGCACAGTGTACTGTCATGCAGCTGGATAAACTTAGCCTGGTGTGGGTACAGAAACCACCACAGACCTCGGGAAGGCTCAGGAAGAACAAATATATTATGTCGCTCAGCAGCTGAGACAATACAGCTGCTTCTGGTATCAGCTCATGCAGGTAACCAACCCCCTTCCATTGTGCATACAGGTATATACATATATACGTGTACATACATCTAAATCACTACTTCCAACGTCTTCACAGAGCAACAACAAATTTGTCTTATTTCATTCAAACTTGAATAAACACATTCTGGCCATCAGAAAATAGTATATTTGCAGGCAAAAGCTGATCAAATACTTCAAAATCTCCCATTCCAAGTTATCCACCAGACATGGAAGAGATCTTTTATCATAGCAAATACATATTGTTTAGTATGAAATACTTATATAATAGAATCACAGAACGGTTTGGGTTGGAAGGGACCGTTAAAGCCCACCCAGTCCAACCCCCCTGCCAGGAGCAGGGCCATCTCCAACCAGATCAGGTCGCTCACAGCCCCAGCCAACCTGGCCTGGAATGTTTCCAGGGATGGGGCATCCACCGCCTCTCTGGGCAACCTGGGACAGTGCTCCACCACCCTCAGCGTAAAAAATTTTTCCTGTATCTACTGAATACAAGAACACCAACGTACACTGAAGACAGATTTAACTCTCAGGATCCAGTTTCACTATTCTAATCTGCTCTAACTGCAGACCACTTGCCAAAGGGGCACTTGCAGGACTGATGTAAATTTTAAGAACGCATACACATTGTACGAAAACCAAATTGCTAAAATCAGATTTTTACTATATGCTTTTCCCCCTTCTTCCTCATTAATTAAACGCATCTTTCCCTTACCCATGCAGCACTGCTCCTCGGAGCTCCCCAGAAGCAGTTCTTTCAGCTTGGCTTATTGCCCATCCTCCATCATCTGAAGGACAACCTCTTCCCAAGTATCAGTGTCACTACTGCAAAGCCATCACGACCGCCGTCCTGCTGTCCCTTCCATCATTCCCAGCCTGTGAATTAACTTCTGAGCAGAATGCATCCTTGCGCATGTCAGGCTGCTTCTCAGGCAGCTGGCCAGTGCAGGACAGCCAACACAAATTAACACAGCTAAAACCAGTAACGGATATAGGGCAACTGAGAAGCAATTCAGGATGTAATTTCATCATTAATTTCATATAACTGTGGGTTGCTGCCAAAAGGGATGCTCCTGTCCTCCCTCCCTACGCCAGCTAGAAATTCCTTCCTCTCCTTCTCTTGCACCAGGTCGATGATGACACAGTAACATGCCAAGTCACATCTGCTTACTGCCTCCTCAGTTGTTTTTTCCAGGACTAGTTTTCACTTGGATCAGTAAACTGACTGCTGAAAAGGCTCCTTCAGCTCCTTGTGTACCACCTTTTTTCTAACCCTGTCAAGTATAAAGACCTTGCTTTGAGATTTGACTGTAAGAAACCAGGTTTTTTGGCAGTGTTAGCTTTTCAGCTGAACCACAGAGTGGATAAAGTACGTGCTGATGACGCTGCCAGACGATACGCAGGGGCCTGCACGCAGGTTCAAGATATGCTAAATCTTACTGATTTAGATGAAGCATATACAGTGTAAGACAGAACTCAGTTTGCTAATCTGAGTTGTCTTCTTGTAGGGTATTACTTCAGGATACAGAGGAACTAAAGTTTCACCTCACAGCCTCTGAAAAGGAACATCAGACCATCCAGCTCTCTTCTCTGCTCCTCCGTCCCCTTGCAGCCGTGATCCAAACCCTGCCTTAGGCAGTGTCTGGCATGCTGGACTGCAACGTGAGCAGACTTAACGCTGACTTTTTACCAGGGTAGCTTTCCGCTGTTTCAGTGAGCTGAATCACACCAGACAATCACACGAACATCGAGAATGGCTCACGTAATGAGGACCGGACATGTAGTGAGCTCTGGAGTCACCTCCAAATCCTGCAGTTTAAGTTGAGGATCAGGTACAACACACAGAGTAGGCAAATACACAAATAAAGTAGTTGACTCACTACAGTCTTCATGGTGCTGCCTCAATACAAATAACCAGGCCTACAAATGAACATCTAGCATGCAGCAGTATGGGCATTCATGTTCTGAGTTTCTGAAATGGATAGAAGCCTTTTGATAAAACAGGTAATAATGTCTTCTTTCAGAGAGGGTGGAAACAGATACAGCAACTGACCACGTCTTCTTCCAGCCACTGTGAGCATCCTTCCTTAGGAGCTTCGGGAGTCGTTTGTAAATGCTTGCATGAGTACAACAGAAACATAGGATGGAAAAGGCCAACTGCCGCAGCAGTAAATCAAGACTGCTCAGCGTGCCCGCGGCTGTCAGCTGCCCACAAGGTCTGTCTGCCCAGGCACCGAGACGTTATCTCCACAGAGTTCACCGGGACGTACTTGTGTCAGAGCCTGGTCCTCAAATGACACTGGGCACACAAGGGCGCCAAGTCACCTGCTTCTCAGAAGCAAACTGAAGCAGGACCTGTTACAGTTGCTCTTTTAGGAAGCATTATCCTGCAGAATAGGTTACACTGGAACAATCCTTTGAAGGATACCAGTGGAAAATTTGCTTCTCAACAGAAAACGCAATACAATTAGGCTAAATGCTGTAGTGTGACAGAAAGCCACCAAATCTGGTTCATGGACACTCAATTTCAAGAAAATTAACCATATAAAAAAAACGAGGAAACTTGCCAAAACAAAATTAAGAAAAAAAAAAAACAAACAGAAAAAGCAACAAGAAGACGGAATCCCACAGGGAGCCTGGAGACCGTTAAAAATGCTGTATGGGAAGCCCAGGTAATCTATGTGCCACCATGCATAAAGACAGAGCTGCCTTATATACAAACCCCGCAGGACTCAACGGGAAGTTTAAGGAGGCTATCCTGGAACAGCTGGAATTTAAAAGTGAGAACTTCGTCCAGATGAGCAAAACAGGAAATCCTCCAAGGCCCCGCAAACCAAATGCAAATGGGAAACTAAGAGGACTACAAGAAAGACAGAATTGGAATGGTCCCTTGGCTCAAGCAGATAGTTTGTGTTACATGTTTACTTGCTAACTGTCTTACTCAGACCCTTCACAACGAGGAAGCCAGCTTCAGAGTGGATGCGATCGCCCGACCACCACGATGGACAAGGGGCACTGCAGAGCGGCAGAGCCAGGCACCCAGTGAATCCTTGGCATCAGTCATCGCGTCCAAAGCTGCCAGGGCAATCCCACACCAGCGCGCTTCGTGCTGCAGACAGAGCACGGGAGTTAGAGCATCCATAGAAACATCCGGTGGTTCAGTACTCGTGAAAATGTTTAAAAGTTAAAACTCATTGAAGAGTTTAATTTAAAACTCTATTTTTATTCCTGCTGTATTTGTAAAATTCAGGGGAGGGAGATATTTTTCCTAAGGCACAGGTTTGCTTTCCGCTCCTTTAGTGAGTTGAAGCAGCTCACCCTGTGACCACAGGAGCAATGGAACCAGTGCAATGGTGGGAGTGAGGAGAAAGGAGAGGGGGATACAACCCACCACTCAGGAGATCTATTAATAGAGCTCAAATGGTCAAGGTTTTGGAGGTAAATAATTTCAGAAGATTAAAAAAAAGGTTTGATACATTCAGAAGAACAGGTCCATAAACAGAGACCAGATGGGGAAAAAATAATGAAACGGCCATCTCCTCCAGCATCCATAGCCCAACCTTTGTGGACTCTGGGAGAGAACTGGGTGACGAGATGCGCTGCTGGGCAGGCCAAACAGTGTCCCTCTTATGCCCATCTTTATCTAACACGTTTTACATGAAGCCCTTACCACGCATTTCTCTACGTGCTGAAACAAGCAAGTAGCAGAGAAGCTCCTCGGCATAGCTCAGGGCACTCAGCCTGCAAGGAAACTACAGAATTATCTGCCCACCGGCACCAAACTGGTTTTGACTGGGCCTGGATTTGGTCAGTTACTCTTCAACTGTGAAATAGTTTACCTGAGCAGGGAGCCATCGCCCCGTAACTCCCTGACCATACACACTAAGATGGCAGCTTTTGGACAGCCGAGTCCCGCCCTGCCACCGGATTGTCACCTCGTGGTGAAACGAAGAGGTGAGAGAGATGAATTTCACCATCAGCTGTATCGAAAGGAGGCCAAGGGCCCCAGGACAGATGCCTGCCCTCCCTGGTCAGTAAAACCCACCCATCGGTGACACAAATTATTTAAATGCTCTGCCCAGGAGCAGAATCGTGCTACACCAGGCCTGGGCTATCACCAGGTACGCCGACCTTCGGCTAAATTCTGCAAGTTTGATGATAAACAGGATGCCTGAATCTGGGTGGCAGCTGCCTAGAAAGAACGTGTTTGTGTGGGTGTTGGTCAGACTATCAGACAAGAAAGAAAAAATATTTTCCTGCAAAATCCATTAACTATTTCAGGAACGACATCAGTTGCTCCTGATGCTTCAGCAGGAGAACAGGCTTAGAGTCTACCTCAGACGCCCCTGCTCGACGCGGCCGCACAGCTCTCAGCAGCCCGGGTCCCAGAGGAGCACAGGAGGGGGCACAGCGGAGCCAACCGCTGCTGTTTCAGAGGCGCCAAGTGGCATTTTACCCAAAATTAAAAAAAGGAGCTCTTTCTGATGATGGGCCTGAGCTCTGTTGATTGTTGCCACTCACGGCTGCTTGAGTAATACGTCACCCTTGACAGGTCCATGGAGCAGTTTTTAACAATCTCAGTAGGGTCTGATTTCTGGCCACCAGTAACTGATTTCAAATCACCATTCATAAGAATGACTTCTGTTTGAAGTCAATTATAACACTACTTATAAAGTAGGCACCTAAAATATCTTCAGAAGGAAAGTGATGTTTTCTGGCAAACTAGGAATGCCTTTCTGAAAGCAGCTGGGGGTCAAAGGAGGACGGCACTCTGCACCAAGTATGCCTTCCCAAATTTTAAGTTTGTCAGATAAGGCCTAATGAGGAATCTCTGACCTAATTACGGGGTGCCACGTGCACTTAAACCCACCTTGCTTTCCACAGACTCCAGCGGCTGTTCTTGGCTCTGGACGCATGCAAGTTTAGATCTTTCTAATGCACTGGCCATTAGTGCCCGAGATCCGCCAAAGTCTGACAGACACATCCTCTTGAAGGTGCTCCCTGCCCTGGTGAGATCTTGTCCCTCCAAATCCAAGCCCCATTGGCATTTTAGGCAGATAAGAACTTCTGCTTCCCTTTTTCTCCATCCTTCTTTCCCCACCTTTCCTTATTCACCACACTGATTCATATTAAAGTTTGTGAGGTCAAAGTTAGAAGTTGAAGCTATCTAGTGAGTGAACTGGACTGGGTAAACAGCTTACACCAAGAAAAGAACAGTTTTTACAAAGGTAGGTTGAATCTGCATAGTTTTTGCTGCAATATCTCTCAGGTAAAAATCTTTTCTTTTTTTCCCCTCACCCAAACTTCTCCAAACCAAAGCCCATGGTGTAGACCAACTCAGAGTTTAGCTGCCATTAAGAAACAATAGTGTAAGTTAACTGAATTTCACTTCATAGGAATCTCCTTTTGTACACTTAGGATACAGCAAAAACGTTCACAAGCTTAAGAGAGCTTCACATCACACATCTAAGAGCGGAGATCCGTGACACCACAGGCACTCTGACTAGGATGTGTAGTTATTGTAAACATAGCCCTGAAGATGTTAAAACCAAAGATTTTACTTCTTTCCAAAGCAGGTGAAGATCTCAATACAAATTATCTAGTTCCAATACTTCAGTTCTGAATGAAGCTGAACCATCACATGGGTTTCACGTTTAACCCCTCCATGTTTAGAAAGACTTGGTTACAACAGATTAATCCCTGATTGCATTCCCTAGAAACCAGTATGAGACGAGAAGAACATACCACACACCAAGGTGACAGTGAAGGATAAAGCTGACTACACCAAAGTCTAAAACTAACTCCTCGAGTAAGAAGTAGTAAGAGGAAGTTTCTCAGAAGTCTGTGCAGCCTCTTCTGCAGGTAAAGATGGCATGGCAGAGACAAGGTTTCCATTCACAGGATCTGAACGCAATCGCAGAACAACGTAGGCTGGAAGGGATCTCTGGAGGTCATCTAGCACAACCTCCTACTCCAAGCAGGAGTAATTTCAAAGCTCGATCCAGTTGCTCTGGGCCCATTACACAACACTCATCACAAAAATGGTTTCCTTTTAGCCAATGGGAATTTCTCTTGCTGCAAGTGGAAGACAGATGTATAAACAATGAGATTTTTAACCTGAAAATATCACAGACCAGAATAAAAAGAAAAATTTAAATCCAAAAGTAGTGACTGTTACAGCCATACATCAGTACTATTTAAAAATTCCCTTTCTAAAACTGTTTAATAATGAATAACAAATCAAGTCAAATACTTCACAGTAAAGGCGTAGATGGAGCAGAAATTCATCTCCTGGTGGATTTTTCAGGACAGACGTTAACATGTCAAAATAACAGGTTTAATATTAAATTGATCCCTGCCCTTGAAAAATACTCAACACTTTCCAGAATAAGAACACACGAAGAACTGCATAGATCTGTGTAGTGTCAGAGCAAACGCCCAGGAAACAGGAAAAGAACAGCACCAGGTGATGGATACTGCCTCTTCGCTGCTACGTCCACGCACGCTTCAGACAAGCGACAGTCTCTCTCGGGTCCTGCAGAAGCTTCTTCCCCAGCGCACTGAAAAGCTGTTGTTCTTTCCAAACACAGAGGTTATTTATTCTCAGGCTTTGCGCTGCAATAAAACTGGTAAAGCAGCCTTACCCAAGAAATCTGGTTTGGTGCCTCTCTCCTTCCCTGAGAGCCACAAAAATCATGACCATCTTCGCCTGTTTTACACAGAATACTCTTTCATCTCAACATGACAAAATAAAACAAAAAGTAGGCAATAAAAAGTAACACACTCTGGAGGCTAAACGAAAGACTAACTCGTTCGACAGCCCATTTTAACGGCTCTGAGCAGCTACAGAAGTCAGCGTGTGCTGTCCAGACACGGACCCCGCCAACGGCAAGTGTCGGAACACCAGCCCCGACCCTGCAAAAGCCTGTTGACAACACCATGTCTAAAGACAGCCAGCTTGCCAACACTCCCCTTGAAAGAAATGATCAAATATTTTTACCCAGGTTTAGTACTTCCTTCCGGTACCATTATATGCCCATTTCTCCCATATTAACCTTTCAGCAGAATTTAGTTTAAAGACACTGCTGATGCAGTCATCTCAGAAATAAAACGAGAGCCCTAGTTGGTTCTGGATTGATTTTATCCACTCCAATATTACTTTTTTCCCTGTCCCTCTCCAAGGTGCATTGCCTTATCCTTTTGGAAAACATATCTACCTATCCCACGTCCAGTATTGCAATGTTACAGTCATGCATTCTAAAGAAACCTTCAAAAGAGACGTAAAATGTTCTCAGGAAGGGCAGTCGTGCCATACAATGTCATTCAGACAGTATTATTCAGGTGAATTGTGGAACTAACAGGTGACAAAGCCAATTGTAAAAAATACCATCCACCATCATGGAACCAAAGTGTAGATGCTCTTCTGAGCCTCCTCCATAGCAATTTAAGCTAACGAGTTTTAGCTGATTGGTGGAGAGGCCTAAGAGCACCCTGTAGCATAACACAATTAGTTATCTAAGCCCTGGTAATCTAATTATTCTGGATCACACTTTAAAAGTAAAATGGTAATGACCCACCTTACCACAGAACGTTCCCTCACCACCTCAAGAGCCCGATTCTGTCCGGTGCACAGCCGTACCCTGCTCAGAAGCGAGGTGTCCCAGGCAGACACCAGCCTCTCCCGGGGAGCGAGGTGCCCCAGGCCGCACGCTCACAGCACAGCTCCGCACGTCGTACGGCGGTTACAACGGAGGGCTCATCCAACAGACCCCACCGCTCCTCTCCCTGCTCTTTCAACCTCCGCACAGCTCAAAGATTTGCAGATGGAAGTAAGATCTTTTATTTAACTAGCTAGAAACGACAAGCTTTTGTGACAAGAAGCCCATCTCCAGATCAGCAGCAGATGTTAAACTGAAACAAAACTCAAAGCACAATTTACCTGAGCAGCCCATGAGTTTAAGTAAGCGATATCTCTCTTTAAAATTAACTAAAGAAACATTTAGCAAGGTGCTCTGAATTGGCCTAAAATAGCAGGAAATTAATTTTGTCAATGAATACCTGAACACAACAAACCACAGGTAATAAACCACACTTGTACACTGGAACCATCTCCAGTTTCCATGAATCCAAAATCTTCTCCTTCAGTCTGTCCTTTTCTAAATCCTATGGAGCAACCTCAAAATAACAGTTCTGCCACTGGTTGGTGTTTTATTGTTATTTCTGGAGTAGCTGAAGCTGGAACTACCTACCACAACCGTAAGAATACGCCACCATCCCAACTCACTGCCAGACAAAGAGGATGCATCAGCTCTCGCCGTCCCCTGAAGTTTCAGTACTCCGATAACAACCAGCTACCAACTGACGGCGAAGAAGGAAGCCTACAGAGGGTGGAAGCGGGGACAGGTACCCTGGGAGGATCACAGAGAGGCTGTGCGCGTGGCCAGGGATCAGGTGAGACCAGCTAAAGCCCTGATGGAATTGAATCTGGCCAGGAATGTCAAGGGCAACAATAAAAGCTTCTACAGGTATGTAGGGGACAAAAGAAAGTCCAAGGAGAATGTAGACCCCCTCCAGAAGGAAACGGGTGATCAGGTTACCCGGGACATGGAGAAGGCTGAGGTGCTCAATGACTTTTTTGCCTCAGTCTTCACCGATAAGGGCTCTTGTCGTGCCACCCAAGCTGTGGAAGGCACAGGCAGGGACTGCGAGGACGAAGAACCGCCCACTGTACTTGAAGAGCAGGTTCGGGAACATCTGAGGAACCTGAAGGTGCACAAGTCCATGGGACCTGGTGAGATCCATCCGCAGGTCCTCAGGGAACTGGCAGATGAAGTTGCCAAACCACTGGCCATCGTATTTGAGAAGTTGTGGCGGTCTGGTGAGGTCCCCACTGACTGGAAGAGGGGGAACATAACCCCCATTTTTAAAAAGGGGAACAAGGAAGACTCAGGGAGCTCCAGGCGGGTCAGCCTCACCTCTGTGCCTGGCAAGGTGATGGAGCAGATTCTCCTGGAAAGCATGCTAAGGCACACGGAGAGCAAGGAGGTGGTTGGTGACAGCCAACACAGCTTCACCAAGGGCAAATCGTGCCTGACCAATTTGGTGGCCTTCTGTGACAGGGTGACAGCATCGGTGGACAAGGGATGAGCAACGGATGTCATCTGCCTGGACTTGTGCAAAGCATTTGACACTGTCCCACACGACATCCTTCTCTCTAAACCGGAGAGGCATGGCTTTGATGGACAGAGCACTGGGTGGGTAAGGAATTGGCTGGATGGCCGCACTCAGAGAGTGGTGGTCAACGGCTCAACGTCCAGGTGGAGACCGGTGACGAGTGGCATCCCTCAGGGGTCCGTGTTGGGCCCGGCCCTGTTCAGCATCTTTGTTGGCGACCTGGACAGTGGGACAGAGTGCACCCTCAGCAAGTTCGCTGACAACACCAAGCTGAGGGTGCGGTCGACACACGCTGGAGGGGAGGGATGCCACCCAGAGGGACCTGGACAGGCTGGAGAAGTGGGCCCGTGCCAACCTCATGAAGTTCAACCAGGCCAAGTGCAAGGTCCTGCACGTGGGTCATGGCAATCCCAGGCACAAATCCAGGCTGGGTGGAGAATGGATCGAAACCAGCCCTGAGGAGAAGGACTTGGGGGTGCTGGTTGACGAGAAGCTCAACATGAGCCGGCAATGTGCGCTTGCAGCCCAGAAAGCCAACGGCATCCTGGGCTGCATCCCCAGCAGCGTGGCCAGCAGGTCGAGGGAGGGGATTCT